>BOPN01000712.1:0-10000 GCA_017312705.2 Penaeus japonicus | reverse complement strand
GATAACTAGAAAAGTCAACCTTTTTACTCATATTCAATAATTGTAATTGCTACCTGGATTTTTATTTGCTACAAATCACATCAAAATACAGTATATTCTCCTCAAAATGCTTGTAGATTGCATCATCAGTTACTTTTATGATAAAATGAACTTATAAGTTTCATATACAAAGGCATGCAAAAATACCATACATAATTGACCTATATAACCAAAATAATCCATGAATACTGGGATTATCAACATTGGACCCTTTCCAAATACAATGAGCTACACAGCAGCCGGTTGAAGGGATTTGGCACACAGTCTGGCAAGAAGTCCAGAGAGCTGAAGGAGAGACGAGGTTCCTTGGACGATACGGAGGTGAGTGTAACCAATTTCCTGTAATAGAGAAGTTCCTAAATTAATCTTAAATGATCAAGATAAACAATCAGTATAATCATTTATGTTTGCATCACACACTTTCTTTTCTTTGAAGTTGATAAGCAATAAAAAATCTTATTCTTACCTTTATAAATTCTAATTTCAGGTACTCAGCCATGGTGGTATTTTTACAAACACGAAATATATTACTAATTATATCTTCTGCAGCATAACCCATCTTCCACAGATGATTTAGAACCTGTAAAAATAGTGTAAAATGTTAATGATAGAAGTCTATATTACTATTCATTAATTAATTTTTGGCACATACAGGCTATAACTAATTATTCAGTACTACTTTCACTAATTGTGCCAGGGTTACTTTCCACGTGGCATCCGCAGTAATTTGGTGTGGTAGTTTCACCTAACTTATACTTGTCATGTATTCTTCCAAAAGTATTGACAGAATCAAAGAAAATTATCAAGTAAAAACAAAAATTAATTAAAAATGTTAAAAAGTACTTGATGAAAAAAAAATAACAATAATAAAAAAATAATAATAAATAAATAAATAAAAATAAAAATACAATGTGATATATTAAGTTTGCATCACATTATGAAACCTAGATTAAAACAAGAACATGTATTTCAGACATGTAATATGAGAATATAGCTTTCCTAGATATGGCTAACCTGGTAATTCCTAAATATGTATTCTTTGAAATTTCAGTAAGTCTCTGTATGGTTGTAATCTTTTCATAGACTTAAATAACAATAACCTAAATACACTAACACTATGACTATTTGACTGGCTATTATGTAATCTTACAGCAAGTTATACATGATATTGAGTTAAAGTCACAAACTACTTTTTATTTCATAGGAAAAATCTTGAGGGACATGGAGTGACTCATTTGTTAAGTGCATACCAGTATGCTTTGCTAATTCTAATGCATAGGATAACTGCACTGAATTACCAAATATTAAACTTTTATAAAGTCTTATGTATCTCCTTAGCATTTCCTCTGACATACCTTATAAGCATCATCAAAGTTGGTTTTGACACAATGCTGGATCATGTCCTTGATCAGTAAAGGATGTGGCTCATCACACACCTGAAAGTTATAAAATAGTAATTTAATTGTAAAATAAAAATTTTGAAAAATAAAATAAAATAAAAACTGTAACAAAGCCACTCTCTTCCTTGGTGAATGTTTTCATAGCAACTATCTTTAGTCAGCCTCCTCACTCATGTGAAATCCTTAAAACAAATACAACATCTTGGGGGTTTAAGCAATAAGGTATGCAGAAATGTTCAACATTTCCTAGATAATTTCATGATCAGCTGTTATATCTTTAAAAAATGGTAATATTACACAAAACAAAATTCACACATGCACTCTACCTTAAACACATTTTCAGCAGAGACATGGTTGAACCCTTGGGCTGTAGACTGCAAATTATTTAGTGCCTGTCTCATGTCTCCTTGTGCTGTGAAAACAATGGCCTCTAAACCATCTTCAGTGTGACTTAGGTCTTCCTTCCGGCAAACTTCCAAAACTTTTGACAGAACCTGTCAAAATGGAATGGGAACTTTTTTATGTTCAAAAGTTTACTGAATAAGGGAGGTGACAGTACAAGAATCATTCCTGATGACTAACACCCTCATCTTCACTTCCCCCAACCCATAAAAAAGAATACACGTATATTTATGCAAAGACACATAATGTAATATTCAGGTATGTCACACTAATCCAATAATTTCACATCAATTTGACTCTAAATTAACATCAACTATCAAACATTTGCACTCCATCAAGACTGTATTCAGGTGAGGAAGACATACAAAACAAATAAACAAAGTTCTTTGTGCCCAATGTAGAAAAAATTATAAAAAAGGAGAAAGACTAAGTTGAAATTGCAAGGGGTGTAATTTTCATCAGAACTACATGAAATTCTAATAACAATTTTATCAAAGTTATTCATTTTCATTAATACCTTTTCTTATATACTACCAAATATATAACAAAAGCTAATGTTGAACAGAGTAAGTGTCTTCTGGAATTTCAGACACTGCTAAAAGGGGAAAGATGGCTTACTTTCATACTATATTTTTCCTTTTGTTGAAATTACAAGCTATTTATTTCTTTAGTTATGATGCCATATCATACCAAATGCTAATTAGTATCACTTAGCTAATAAATCATATATAGACTAATATAGCATACCATGAGTCTTGAAAATGACAGAATACACATTTTAACCCACTGTGGGTGGGGGACAGATTGGCTTGCCATCTCCAGGATAGGTTTTATTTCAGAGCGAGGCAGCGTCATCACTCAACATACCTTGACTTTTCCCTACTCTCTTTCAGTGACTCATTGTAAAACTAGAGATATTTTTGTGCTTTATTGTATTGAGAGCTTATATGTGTCATATCACAGGCTCTATCAATACTGTAGTTGAATAAAATTGCAGTATAGGGTCCATATCAGCTCATTATTTTCTTTATACTCATTGCGACAGAAGTACTGCTGTTTTATCAGATGACAAACGGCAACTTTATTTTTCGTATTCATGTACTGTCATGAACGAATACAAAAAATATAACCATCCACAATGAAGAATACATAAAGAGGTAGAAAAGAGGAAGGAAACCTGTGCTTATGATTATGAGTCCACAATAAAAGGCAGCCCTACTGGCACAGGGGTACATTGTAGACACTGGGCAGGGTATGAGTCCCCTTCCTCTTCTCGTTCTGCCTGCACATTCTTCATCGCTGGTACTTTAGAGCAAGAAAATGGCAACTTGCTGTGTGCCATCACTCTATAAAAATAGTGCTTGCTAGAGACCATGAATGGATGCCATTCAAAGCTCTCTTTTCTGCTGATGCTAGAAGAAAGTGGTGCCATTTATGTTTTGGATGTTAGGTGAAATCTATTTTTCTTAAACCTTTCACGCCAGATGACGTGCTATCGCATCATGGGAATATTTTGCTACTGCGAAATGACGTCCTATTGCGTCATGATCTCTCCCTCTGAATACACATTTTACATTGTCACATATCTATATACTGATTGCACTTGCATTTCTATAGACACATTGTTCTTGACTTAACCAAAAAAATAAAATAAAATAAAATACAAAAAATACAAAAAATGCCTCTCAGCATCCCATAAAATCGGGCGGGTGGAGAGCGCTCTGAGAAGTGTAGTGCTGTATTGTGCCTGGAGAGACCTAGCACTGGGAGGCTGCGTGCACTTATTATCTTCACAGAGGGTGCAGTATCAGGCATATAATGAATGCAATAGTCCTCATTATTCACTCATTATTCATAGTACAATAAAATAACAGTGATCCAAAATAGCAAAATGTTATGTATGTCATGATGCTCATTGTCAGGCCACAGCTCCAGCGTCAGGAATGTCATGACACCCATCCACAATGGGTCAAGATGACCAGCCCCGGCTGAGGATCTTAAGATGTAGCCCATCTCCAAAGGTTAATGGACAGCTTTGGCAGAAGAATGTGATCAGCTAATTGTCAGAAATGAATCAAATGTTTTATATCCCCCAACTCTATCAAACAGAAAGGATTTGATGTCAAGTACAATTTAGAATATTAACCCCTTCCCGACGGAACCATTTCAGCTTAAAAAGACCGAAATTCCAGGACTCTTGAACGCATAAGCCTAACGCGTCGGGATTCTCGGCCACACTGGCAACGAGCCAGTGCACAGCACGCCGGGCTGGACAAAATAACGCGTCCCCGGCGTGTGGCCCAAAAACCACTAGACGTGATATCTAGTCACCCGTCGTTAACGGGTTAACCCATTGCAATGGGTGTCATGACATACATGACACAGGAGCTTTGGCTTGACGACGGGCGTCATGACGTACATGACATTCGGGGATTTTGGATCATTGTGCTATTTTATTGTGCTATGAGTAAGGAGTGAGTGATGATGACAATGCAGTCATAATTACTATAATTACCATAATATTCAGCAAACCTAACTTCCAAAACATAGATGGCACCACTTTCTTCTTGCACCAGTAAGAGAGAGAGCCTTGAATGGCATCCATCCATGGTCTTTAGCAAGCACTGTCTTTAGAGAGCGATGGCACACACCAAATAGCCGACCTCTTGCTCTAAAGTACTACAGATGAAGGATGTGCAGGCAGAACGAGATGAGGAAGATGACTCAAACCATACCCAGTGTCTAAAATGTGTTCCTGTGCCAATAGGGATGCCTTTTACTATGGCATTCACAGTCATAAGCACAGGTTTCCTTCCTCTTCCCTACCTCTTCATGTTATCTTCATTGTAGGTGGTTATATGTTTCGTATTTGTTCATGACAGCCAAAAAATACAAAAAAAAAGTTTCTTTTTGCCCTCCCATAAAACAGCAATACTTCTATCATACTTAGTATAAAGAAAATAATGAGCTGATATGGATGATATATTACAATTTTAGTCAACTGTAGCCTTGATAGTACCTGTCATATGGCATATATAAGTCTCTAAACACAATAAAACACACAAGAAATAAAACACAAGAATGGCTCTAGTTTTATAATGAGTGACTGAAAGAGAGTGGGAAGATTCAAATTATGACGCTTCAAGCTGCCTCGCTCTGAAATAAAACCAATCCTGGAGACTGGGCAAGCGAATCTATCCCCCATCTGCAATGGGTTAAGATAAAGTCTTGGAGAAGAAGACCCTATTCTAAAGAGAATGCCAAAACTTTGTTGTTGTTTTTTTGCTTTTTTTTTAACAAATCTTTCCCAGTAATGACAAAAAATAAGTGACTAGTTTGAGGCCTGATAAAAAAAATAAATAAATAAAATAAAAGTAAAAAATTGAGCAAAGGGAAGCTAGGGCATGGATAGCCTCAGAGAAACAACAATCTACAGCACAGAATTGTAAAGAACAAAATGACACATGATTGTTATAAACTCTCAGAAAGTATCAATAATCAGAAAAATACAATACCAGGAATGAACAATCACAAATGTGTTGACTTTACCTGCGAGTCTGTTAGTTTCGAGTATCTCAGCATAGCACATCTAGATTGTATTGGCTCAATAATCTTTTCTGAGGAATTACATGCTAAGGCAAAACGTGTGGTATTTGAATAAAGCTCCATGGTTCTCCGAAGTGCTTGTTGGGCACCATCTGTCATGCTGAAATTAGAAAATAAATGACGAATAACCACTTTTAAAGGACTTCAAATCATCAAGTCATTCAAGATGAAAGTAAACTGTCCACAAAAACAAAATTCCATACAGAGCTAGACCATGATACACACAAACAAATAATATGAAAAAGTTATAATGCAAATGTCTTACCTATCTGCCTCATCAAGGATAATAATCTTGTGTTTTCCCTTTGGCAGAGTCACTTTCTGTTGTGCAAACATTTTAATCTTATTTCGCACCACGTCAATGCCTCGGTCATTTGAGGCATTTAGCTCCATCACTCCTTCCTTGAAGCTAGGCCCAAGGATGGCCCTTGCAAGGCATAGGATCGTGGTGGTCTTGCCAACTCCTGGTGGACCCTGGTGGGAGTAGTAAAACTGGCATCAGATAACAGATTAAGCAAACTCATAAAAATGTATACCTAACAAATTTTATCAGAGACCTGTTGAGATATATATCAAAGGTATGAAGAAAAGGTGGAATTCATTCGACTAAATATAAAGCTAGGTTTGAAGAAGCGAGATGCAGTTTACAAAGCAAGAAATATTTATTCAATACATACAAGTTTTTTCCTAACTGAATGATGCACTGTGTAGCTTACAGAATGTAAAAATAAATAAACAAAACAATATACAATAGAAATTGTGTTTAGACTCCATGATCCTCCAGTGGCATCAGAAAGAAATATTTGCCTGAGGAAATTTAGCATAAAACACTGTCATTTTACTATGATTCAACATTTTTGCATTATTGCCACAAACATTTTAAGTTTCTGACACTTGGCAATTCAGTTTGTCCTCATGATTTGCATATATCAATCCTTAGCAAAAATTGGCTTTGGTGTGGTTATCGTAGTTATTTTTTATGACAATATCTTTGTTTTGGTCCTATTTTTAAATTGTAAAGTGTACTGTCTCTTTTTTCTCTGCATAGATGGCTCTGCAAGCTGGGAGTGGCAAGGTTACGACAACTGAAATTTAAACCCTCTGTAAAATTTTGAACCCAATTTCTCTGTGACGACAGCTATGCTTACTACTGAAGATTAAGAATTTAAGTAAATATGGCCAATGTCTCTTTTACTGCTAACTGCTTCAAAAAAACTAAAATATACAGAAATAAATATAGTTCATGACACAAAAGTTAAGTAAAAGGATACATAACTGTTTCATTGATGATAAAGTGGAAAAAAGAAATTCTCAGGCATTTATTCATCTACTCTAGACTAACCTTTCCATCTACCTATACAAAAAAAAAAAAAAAAAAATCCATAAATATCATTCAAATATCAAAAAGGTAATAACTTAAAGAATAAATACTTTTGGGATTACAATAAACAGTTATCTTGCTTACATTCTCCCTCCCTAGAGCTGCCACTTTGAACTCCTAGACATGCCCACTATAGCCAGCCTTATGCAGGAACATCTTCATATCATTACAGAGAACCCAAAATTCAGAGACACATCATCAAATGAGCATTACACTGACATCTACTTATTTTTAGTCAATGGCAACTCTATCTACTAGGATATTCCCCAACTGTTGCTTCTGGCTCAGTATTACCTTTCTTTCCTCCACTAAGTCACCTATAAATTTTCATCAGCCATAATTGTGACCCTGGAATGACCACTGACACAGAGAAAATGACAGATGACCCGCAAGCAATATGCCCAGCTTTCACTCTCCCATCTCCTTGTGCAGCTTCTCGTGCCCTTTGAAGGACCATAGCTAGCTCTTCGACTTTCTGCATCAGCTTGGTACAGATTTTACATATCTCAGGCCCTTATCATTCATCATAGCTCTGTCTGTAGCAATACAACCTTCAACAAGGAGACCTTTGCCAACCAAGGCACTGACACATGTCACTCTTGTCTTTAATTAGGTCTCTATTCAACTCCACCTAACCAACTGTGCCTTCTCATCACTTACAGTATTACATTACAAATTCTAAGCAGCAAACCAATCAAGATCATGCAAATGGGTAGATTTTGGTTGATTAATATTTGTGCAACAGTGACTCTTTATCAGTGTATAGATTAATTGTTGAAATCAATAACAATACCAACAGAAATAAAAAACTCACGGCAATGATGATGTTAGGAACATTTCCCTGCTTAGCAAACACCTCCAGTCGTGCCACGGTTTCCTCATTTCCAACAATTTCTGGGAAGGTAATTGGCCGAAATTTTTCAATCCTGAAAGATATATCCTCTATATAAATATCCTGTGAGTGTATAAGGAAAAAGTAGTGAAAGGGGTTTTACTGAAAGCTTTAGGTTTTATAACTAGTGTTGTGATGAATGTCCAGTACTACACTATGCTGCATTTCAAAGAAAAGGTTTCAAAATGTCAAAATTTAAAGATGCCACTCGTGAAATTTTTTCGTTTCTGATTGACCATCTGACAAGTAATCAATCCAAGCTCTAACTTTCCAGAATATCAGTGAAGGCTGTTTATTGGCCAGCGCCAGAAGCACATAGAACCACGGCAATTGCTTGCCACTGCCACTTGCTGGTGTATTACATTATCATATACCTTCCCCAATTGCAATTTACTTCAGAAATATCATATGTGAAAGGCATATAAAATTCATACATCTGCTGTGGTCAGCTTTTGCTTGTGCGCATAACCACAGACAAGGGAAACGGAATGCAGAATGAAGAGATCATTGACTTTTAATACACTATTTGTCTGACATTCTGATAGTAAAATGCAAAGAGGAAATTTTTCAAAGATGATAAATTACATAGCTAACAGTAGCAGAGCCAAGCAATCACCATGGCCTCCATACCTCAACACTACAGCAAAGACACACAAACGCTCCAGCCAGTCAGCTTGGACTCGTCTCATCTTATCGTAAATCGCCCAGAAATGTCACAAAACAGACCTTAAGTAGGCGTACTGAATACGGCTCAGCCAACAAAGGCAAAATTAATGCTGAAGAAATCCACTCACACGCTATCATTCGCACATCGTCAAAGGCGGAGAAAGCTTTCTCCGACCCCAGGCTGGAGCCCCATAATTTAGCAACGAGAATAACAGGGAAATTTCAGACTATATTATGAATTGAATTAATTGGCATGCATAGAAGTTATGTGGATTGGCCACTTTGAAATTATGAAGACTGGCCGCTAACCAACATTTACGAGGAAGTTCCTCTTCCGAGGAGCAGGTTGAGGGGGGAGGGGGAGGGGGGAATAGCTAACAATTCCAATGCATTATGCATCTGAATGAAATTTCCATGAGGCTCCCGTGCTAAAAGGACATGCCCTCCCTTGCTATCGCGGCCTAGACTGCCAGGAACATATACAGTTCCTGCAAGTGTGAATACTCGAGGCGAGAGGAAACCATAGTTAGTAATATACTTACCGACGGGAATGTATTGTGTATCAACCATTTAGATGGATTGAAATGTCTTTCTAATGACTAAAATAAATAAAACTCTTACCAACTCAAAGAGACTAAACAATAAAACCAACCCCAACACCGGGAACAAAAGCCACGGAGGGAAAAGACAGCTGAAAGACACATTGGCTCTGTTGATCCCCGTGTTTCATTTAATCAGAACGTCACTGACAGCAAACCTCTCGGGTCGGAAAGGTCCCTCACTTCCAGTCCACACATATGTCTCCTCATTGCTCTTACCAGGGGACGTGCGAGCTCTTGGTGCTCGCAGGTCCGGCGGAATCTTGCGGATTGTCCACCTCCATCGCCGCGTCTTCGCCCGCCATGTTTACGAAATTACGAGCGGGATTTGGCGCCAGAAGACAATTGCGCAGCGGCGGCCGTCGCGTACACAAACATACACAAATACACACACACAGGCAAATAAATACACATACACAAACACATACATATGTACACATACATACACACAAACACACAAAGTCACACAAACACAAGCTCATGCATATGCATACATACATTCATATATACACACATACATACATATGAACATACGCATATACATATAAATATACATGGACATACACGCACAAACACACATATACATACATACATATATACATACATACACACAATGCACACATACATACACATACAAACAAAAACACGCATATATATAAATGTGAGTATATATGTAAATATATATATATATCTAAATATATATATACATATATACATATATATATGTATATATATACATATATACATATGCATATATATATACATATGTATATATATATATATATATATATATATATATATATATATATATTATATATATACATATATATAGACATCTATATATATACATATATATAGACATCTATATATATACATATATATATAAATATATATATATATATATATATATATATATATATATATGTATGTATATATATAAATATATATATAAATATATATATATATATATAAATATATAGGTATATACATTTGCATTTATTTATATATATATATA
>BOPN01000711.1:411258-415173 GCA_017312705.2 Penaeus japonicus | reverse complement strand
CCTTCCCCTTCCCCTTTCCCTCCCCCTCCCCCTTCCCCTCTCACACACACTCTCGTCGGAAGTCAATATCTGAAAGTCATTAATGTCGAGAGAAATTCAAGCCAGGTCGGCCGGGTCTGGCGGTGTGCACGCTCCGCCAAACACAATTAATTGCTGATATGTATATAACCATTTGGGTTGCACCTGATAAAAACAATATAGGAAATAGAGAGGATTGGAGAGGGAAACGGAGGGAGAATAAGAGATGAAGAAATTGTGGGTTTAAGCGAATATTCTGGTGGAATTTAGTAGCGAGGGTTGTGGGTGTTGCGGTTCATTTGTTTCGTGGGTTTGTTTTGGTTCTGAATATTTTTTTCCACGTTTTTCGTTCTCTACCTGTGCGTCGTGGTGAGGGACACACGCCTGTGCATGACTTGCCGAGAGCAAGTCATGCACAGGTCATAGATCGCTTAAATCAGGCCCTCTTTATTCCCTGCACTAATTACCATCACCTCTTTGCTTTGGTAATTTCTGTATTATTTTGCTGTATGAAATTGCGTTTTGGGATTTTAGTTTTGATGAAAAGGGTTTTATCTTGTTTTGTGTATTTGTTTGTTTGTTTTGGGATACCTGGCGCGAGCTGGCTTACAGCGGCGTACCTGAAAGAAGAAAACACGTGGCGTTAGACAACGGTGAGGTTGATATGCGGTGATCAAGCTTAGATATTTAGACGCAGAATGAAACATATAGACTTTAACAAACTCAGTATGTGAATATAGAAATATAAAGTAAATCTGTGTAGGAATAAGTTTATTTGCGACAGGAGCTGCTGCTGCCGTGTCCCCAGACTCTTCAAAGAGACACAAGGCGATCGGCAGATGGCGATCCCTCCTTCTCTTCCTCTCCTACTCTTCCTTCTCCTCCTTCCCCCTCCTCCTCTTCCTCCTCCTTCCCCCCTCCTCCTCTTCCTCTCCTACTCTTCCTTCTCCTCCTTCCCCCTCCTCCTCTTCCTCCTCCTTCTTCTCCTCCTCCTCCTCCTCATCATCATCATCATCATCATCATCATCATCATTCCCCCTCCTCCTCCTTTTTCTTCTTCTTCTCCTTCTCCTCCGCCTCCTCCTCCTCCTCCTCAGTAATATAGATGGTGAAGATCATGGTAATTGTAATATACTTATCGGCAGCAAGATGATCATTGAAGTTTGGTTAAATAGATAGTCCAGTAGTGTTGAAAGATCAGACCGCCTATGAAAGAGGGAATAGAAAAAGGTGAGACGAGAATGGAATAAAGAAAATAGATCAGACAAGCGCAGGTTAAATTCGAACAGAAAAGACGAGATTAGCCCGATCTTTGGCTGCTTGGGACGGCGAGCGACCGGGCCGAGTCAAGTGGCGCGAAGGAAACGCGAGCGAAGAAGCGAGCGAAATAATGCTAGTTTCCGCGTTTTACAGCGGCTTCGCAACTGTCCATCCGGGAACGGAGAGTCGTAAACCACGCGGGGCGGCGACAAGACGCGAGTCCACTCATTCCGAGGCGATTCTGGACAGCTTTTGCTCGGCCTCCGCGAGAGGGAGGACTTTTTGCTTTTTAAAAGGGTTCTCGTGTTCTCTGTTTTAGTACATATTCGTATACATACACACACTATCTATTTCTATCTCATACACACACACAATCTATTTCTATCTCATACACACACACACGCGCGCACACACACACACACACAAACACATACATGCATATATACATATGAATTGACCATTTCACATAACTTTTTCCTGCCTATCACTTTCTCTCCACTGGTTTCTGTTTCTCATTTAAATCAAGCCTCCCTTTTCCTTCCTTCTCCCTCCCTCCCCACCCTAATCCTACCTATTTCTCCCTTTCCCTGTCTTCCTTCCCCTCCCTTCCTCTCCCCCTGCACCATTTCCCTCCCATCCCATCCTCCCCCCCTCCTCTCCCTTCCTCTCGTCAGCATCTCAGAATGCGAGAGATGAAGCTCAAAGTGTCTACCTGCCTCGGACGCAGCATCCAGGGCCCGGGTTCGCGGGATGAGATCTTTCACAAATTTGCCCAGATGAAAACCTCGGTCGGAGGAAGCGATTACCCTGGCCGGACTTTCGCCTTCGTCCTTTTTGGGGTGAAAGGTGGGCGGGAGGGAAGGAAAATCGAGTAGGAAATGAGGGTGGAACGAAGAGAGTGAGAGGGAGAAGGAGAGAGGGAAGGAGAGAGGGAAGGATAGAGATAGAAAAAAAAGAGAAAGAGAGAGTGTGTGTGTGTGTGTGTGTGTGTGTGTGTGTGTATTGATTTTCTATCATGTATGGTTTGTGTTTACTGAATATATTTACGCGAATTATAGTCGGATTTAGTTAGCGCACGTTTCGGCTGCAATTGCTTTCATTCTCCTATTTGTGTTTATACTTCAGTGGTGACGTGCGGGAATTAGCCGTAGTTCCGTGTTTGAAGAATCGAAGGGGTAGGCATTTTCATCCTCGTGGATTATCGACATTATATTTTGATGAACATATTCGGAAAGGAATTGCAGAAGAGCCTATTCATTTATTATATAATTTGAGGCCTAAAAATATTAGAGATTTAGAGAACTTCAAATGTTTATATTAACCCCATAAACACTGGCATCCGCTAGCACAGTGGGTTCGGCCCTTGACCTTGATAAAGTCTTTGGTTGAAAGAGTATACGTTTGGGTAACCATTGTTATACCTCCTCCTTTCAGATGGTGCATTCAGGTGAGGAACGCCCTTCCTGAATGCTATATGAGTACACTCGGTAAGCACTCGTCAGGTACTGGATACTCCTATGCTTTTATCATGTTTGTGTGAATATATCTATTCATAAAATTATTTTACTCTAATGTGATAAACGCATATACCTGTAAATTTTCGTTTCTTGTAGAACGGTCATGAGAGGGCTTGGAAAACAAACTCCAGTAAGAGTCATCAGCAACCTTCGTGCGGTTGACAGATTTCTTATTTGTGTCTTATTTACAGAACTCAGCACTGTAAAGAAATCAAGTATATCAGTTACCGAGTTACGCATACTCTCAGTATATAGAAATTGCCGTTTACAACTACTATTCAGTGGGATAGCTTTCTTAAAATAAAAATTCTAAAAACTATCAGTAGGTAACTGAGGATTATGTAACAAGGTCTCCATATATTACAAGTCCATGCGACCATCCTACTTCATTCTTGGAGATTCACTTCACGGAAAGCTTGTGAGTATAATGTGTGTGGTGATGTAAATATTCAACGTTGCAACAATTAACCCTGTACTGGTTTGCGTGTTATCACCATTAATTAGATGTATGTTAGTCTTTACTAGGGATAACACAATCCACAATCATATATATGTTTCGTATGACTCTTAATGCGTTATTCGCATACTATGTAATTACGAAAATGGTTTCGCAAATGTTTCATCGTCTTTCGGAGCATTCGGTAAAAATGAACATTGATCATACATCCACTCAGACTGAAACCAAAAGTGGGGCTGCTATATCTAGGTAACCAAAAAGGAAATTCAGTTTAAACCGTTGAAACCAGAGGTGCATAGATACATATACCGCCCACTGTGGTTTTGTTTTATTGCTTGTTTTTACGGCTCCATAAATGAAACCAGAGTCAATTAATAGGCCTACGCGACTTAACCTGTTTACCCAGTACCTTGAATTTTCGTTTTTTTAATTGTTATTATCATTATTGTTATTAGTCTTATTAAAATGATGATGGTAATAATAACGCTATTAACGATGATAATTATGGTAGAAAAATTATTGACTCCTAACCATTTGTAGAGCCGTCAATGTAAACAAAATAAATCCATAGTGGCAAGTGCATATCCCCGGCGTTAATAGTTTGACTATACGAAAGGACAGACATGTGCTTGATTAAGGTAATGTACTCGGTTTACCCTTAGG
>BOPN01000711.1:363758-366258 GCA_017312705.2 Penaeus japonicus | reverse complement strand
TGGTTGTCGAACACATTGGTCAAACGGTTTGAAGAAAGTCTGTTCGAGCCAGACTTTTGTGGGCGGGACTTCATTGTCCACAATCCGTTTGAATGTGAGAACACACGTCGAACATCAAACCTGTGTGTGTGTGTGTGTGTGTGTGTGTGTGTGTGTGTGTGTGTGTGTGTGTGTGTGTGTGTGTGTGTGTGTGTGTGTGTGTGTGTGTGTGTGTGTGCGCATGCGTGCATGAGTGCATGAGTGCATGAGTGCTTGTGTGATTATATCAATTCTATAATAATTTTCTCTTTTCTGCTTTTCTACTGTAATGATTCAATCAGTTTGGCTTGATCTTTAATCAAATTTTATGCAAATCCCAATTTTCTTCTAAACACAGAAAGGAAATATACTTACATAGGGTTGTTTTGGTTGTGCTTTTGGTTGTGGCTTCACTCTGGTTGGGTCATATCGGATGATTGGCTGCACCTCCATGTTATGTCCAGAACTTGCCAGTGACCTAAATACAAATCATTGGTTAACACTACATAAAATTGTTTGTTTTTATTTTTATCACCAACATAAAAATATCTAAAACACTTTTTCAAATTCCTTTGCCAACTGTTATGTCCACAATATACTTTGTGGTATATTGGTATTGGAGCACCTGATGTCTGCTTATGATTTCCTAAAATCCAATTATATTACAGTAAATACTCATTAACCAATCTGAATCTAAAATACAAAAAGAAAGTTCTGTTTAATATTATTTTCTTTGGCATGAACACTGTCAATGCACTGATGTTAGGTGTGCATGCCTGCATGCCGTATCCAATATGATTTTGTTCTATTTTGGTAATCATGATTATTTTCTCATCATAATTTAACAATTACAAGAACTTAGTCACCAAGGATTTATTTACTAGACTTTCCTTATCTCACCCATTTACCCCTTTCATTAACCCGTTAACGACGGATGACAAGATAACACGTCTAGTGGTTTTTGGGCTACACGACGGGGACGCGTTACTTTGTCTAGCCCGGGGCGCGGGAGGAGCCAGCGCGCAGCGCTGGCTCGCGGCTAGTGCGGCCGAGAATCCCGACGCGTTAGGCTTATGCATTCAAGAGTCCCGGAATTTTGGTCTATTTAAGCCGGATTGGCCCCGTCGGGAACGGGTTAAAATCTTAAAGAAACAAATCTTATTTCTATTTCTATATTCCAAAATGGTGGGGTGGTTTTGGCTCTACCTGGACAAATTGCTGGGGTATTTTGAAATGTGCAGCCCAAACAAGCCTGCACATTTGCCCACTGAAGTGGCAGCCAGCCAGTATGCACACAATCGTGCCAGTCATACAAAAAGCCCTAACGTGATATAGCGTTCCTAGTGGGAAGACCTACCGGGCAATGACATGATATCACGTCATCTGTCTCTAATTGGTTCAGATAATAGTAATGATAATAATAATGATAATAACATCAGTAATGACAATAAGGGTAAAACACATTGGAGCTCAATCCTGGAAATTCAAGGAATAGGGTATATATGTGAGGTCAGGACAGCTTAGTAATGAACTTCATAGGGTAACTGAGAGCTTGCAGAGCCTTCTATGTGTAAAAAAACAAAAAAAAACAAAAACACATGAAATAAGATCAAAATAAAATAATACAGTGGGCTGTGAAAAAAACAAAAATAATAATAATAATAATATTATCATTATTCAGCAGCAGCAAATGTACATTGTAGATCAATGTCATGACATACATAAAACAAAAGTTTTTGGCCAGTCGGTGGGCAGCATGACATACAAGACATTGGTCATCATGCCACTTGATGTTGGGGGAGAGTTCTTTATTGTAATTTAAGTAATAAATCTATTTAGTGAATGAGGTTGACATTTTCAATCATAATTACTATAATTGTAGTAATATTAACCCATTGCAGACATGGATAGATTGCTTGGTGAGTCTCCAGGATGGGTTTCATTTCAGAGTGAGGCAGCTTCACACATCATAACTTGACTTTTCCCACTCTCTTTCAGTAACTTATTTTAAAACTAGAGCTATGTTTGTGTTTGTCATTTTTTTGTGTTCTATTGTATTGAGAGAGTTATATGTGTCATATGACAAGCTCTATCAATATTGCAATTGACTATATTATAGTATAGGGTCCATATCAGCTCATTATTTTCATTGGGAGGACAGAAAGCAACTTCATTTTTTTCGTATTCATGTACTGTTGTGAACAACTATGAAAAATATAACCATCCACAATGAGGATAACATGAAGAGGTAGGGAAGAGGAAGGAAACTTGTACTTATGACTATGAGTACCACAGTACAAGGCAGCCCTTCTGGCACAGGGCACATAGTACACATTGGGCATGGTTTTAGTCACCTTCCTCTTCTCATTCTGCCTTCACATCCTTTAATATGCTTCATCTTGCTGTGTATCATCACTCTCTAAAGATAGTGCTTGCTAGAGACCATGGATGGGTGCCATTCAAGGCTTTATCTCCTGCTGGT
>BOPN01000711.1:341258-348758 GCA_017312705.2 Penaeus japonicus | reverse complement strand
GGTTAAGATTTTGCATACGAAATATGGCCGGAATTCATATTTTACCCCGCAATTTCCCTGATCTACTTCATGCCCTCCCCTACTATCGGGACCCAGATTGTGGGCTCCAGGGGTGGAAGCGCTCATTAATTTCATTATATATGAATAGTAGAGGTTGAGAGGAATCCATCAATACCACTTTTGTAGTATTTAACGACGCGGCATTGTTCGGAAAATTTACCCAAGGGTTGGAATCACAGATTATATCCACTTCATATGAGTAACAGAGGATAAGAGGAATCCATTGATACCACTTTAGTGGTATTTAGTAACCGAATCTTATTCAGAAAACTTACAAAGAACTCTGAATAAGTGCACACTTTATAGATGTTCTTTCTGCAATTTCCCAGATATCTCTCATGCCCTTCCCTGCAACTGGGGATAGTTTTGTCACCACAGCTGGTCAGCACTGCCAACATATATTATTCATATAAATGTTCGACTATTGTTAGTATATTCCATGAGCGATTTTAGTAAGAATTACCACATTCATTTTCCATCCCTTGATTTCTTAAATATTCAAAGCTCTACCACTGATACCGCAAATTTAGTGTGGCGACGAAGGATGTTGAATTATTTTACTAAATTCGCTCTTATCTCAATGCTACCGCTCATTAATTTATTGTTACTGATCACACTCTCATTTTGATAACTTATATATGATTTATATTCACATACAATGAATTTTCACTGTTTCTACTTACTGTTTTCAAGCTGAGACTCCTAATGCCTAAAAACACACGTGCAAATGCTGGAGCACAAATGTTTTGATGAGAAGCGTTCGCATAGGACTATCCGGGCGAACCCATGAATCCGAACGCAGCTCGTGCGTCTGTCTGGCCGACATCCTTTCCTCTTTTTTCTTCTCTTGTAGGGTTTTGAAAATATACTGCCGTCAATTTTAGGGATATATCATCATAGGTAATATCCACAAAATTGACTTCAGTATATTTTAAAAACCCTACAAAAGAAGAAAAAAACATGTTTGGTACTACTAAATTTGAACTTAGTTTTCTTTTCATGGTGTAATTAGTTTATGGTTCTCATAGAAATATAACTTAGCAGATTACCGAATTAGATATTATTTTCCCATTGTACAGTCGGGAATACATGAAAGGTCAATGGCATCGTCAGCATGGTTCCCTGCAAGCGTTTAGTGCAGTGTGCACCTCGTAAAACTTGATATTTGAGGTTGCCAAGAAGCATCATTGTTGTGCTGCTGCTGGCTGTAAGCAGACAAAAATTACGTAAGATAACACTTGATTAACAAGTTAAAGGCATCACAAGAATCATTCCAGTATAATCCTATATAATCATAGTAACTATCACAGTTAATTATTATGGGTATCCATGTTACTACTACTACAATTATTATTATCGTTGTTGTTGTTATGATTATTAATATTGTCATTATTGTTGTCATTACAATATTATCATTATTACTAACAGTTCTACTACTGCTACAACTGAATTAGTAGTTGTTTTTGTCGTTGTCGTGTTCGTATTAATTTTTTTAAGGGGTGGGGAGGCTTACTATGGCCTCTACCCATAGATCAGAGTACACTGCACAAGAGGTGATTTAACAACCTAGCCTACTTTTTAATGTCGTCTATTGGTTTACTAATGGTTGGTGAAACGAAGAAACTACTTGAAGTAGGATAAATCTAAGATATATCTTGGAATTTTGATATTTCCAAACGCAATTACTTCATGTTCAATCAGACTGCTCTAGGAAACAGACGATGTGATGAAGGAAAAGATGGCAGCTACTTGTCATCCGCCTGTTAATAGTAATTGTCAAGTCTAATAATTGTACTTCAGAAGTCGGAAATGATAAAGTAAGTAGTTTCCATGCTTTATATATCAGGGTAAGTACAAGTCCTTATGTCAGTAAAAAAAAAATCAAAAGAACGAATTTTAGAGATCAATCAAACTAATGCTAAAATCAAGAAAACCTCTTTTTGCAGACAGAGGGAGATTGCTTACAAGTAAGATAAACTTTTAAAATCAAAGTTTTCGAGAGTTTTTCAATTTCATCGCACTGAATAAGAGTGTGAAGCAGACAGTGTTCGCAGTTTTGGCGAGCTCCGCTGCAGTTTCCTGCCAGTTTGTTGTGTTGTCATTTTAAACTTTCAAAGATTTTCTCGTCCATAGATAGAATGAAATAAAAGATGGTCATCATACAATGTATTGATCAATGGAAAGCGCATCATAGCGAATAAGTATAAGATCTAAAAAAATGTAATACGTTTGTGCCAGATATAATCCGTTTGTAGTGACCGGGATGTTATGGAGAGGATTAATGACCGAAATTCGTCTAAGAAATTGAAATTGGTGTGTTTTTCGCTGTGTGACCGAGGATATTGTCAATGTATGTAAGTAACCCTATGTATCATTTGCTTCTCGTAAGACTCTCTCCTGCATAATGTAATCAGGAGTACCATGAGAGGGTAGAAGTCCCGCATGGAGGAGAGATATCTGATGCTTTTGAGCCTCCCACGAGGTACCATGAAAGGGTAGAAGGGTCCCGTATGGAGGGAGAGGACTGTAGTCTCTAATGAATGTGCGGCGTAGAAGCTAAGTTATGTCAAATCGAGCGCTCCCTAAACTTACGGGTGTGTCTTTCACTTTGTACAAGAGGAATGGTATTCTTTTTTTCTTCTTGAGATTTAGGGATTTCGGCAAAGTACAATCAAATTATTAGGGACATAGGATAAGGAGTTGTAAGGGAAGTGTCTACCTGAAGGTACTTGAAGGATACTTGATACCGGGAGGATTTGTTCAGAGCATTCCGAGCCAGGGTATTGGGTAACATTCCCAAATTAGCAGAATGAATGTTTGGTCATTATTCCCAAAATCTGTATCCTGGATTCTATATGGGGCGCGGGGAAGTTAACACGACCCCTCACATCTGTTAGGACCTGTCATCTTACACAAGTGAAACTCTCTGGACTAACTTACGCGGAGTCCCCCAGTATGTGTCCGACAGTACAGTACAAATTCAGCATGCAGTCTTTCCAACATCCTCGATACGGAGAATGTGTATGATTCCGAAGAGGAAGGATGGGAGTGTTGGAAATGGTTGTTTAATGTCACTACGGTAGAAAAATCAGCTGAGGAGAGTGTAATCATATTCGGCTAGAAGGACAACTGTTGTTATGTAGACGAATTTCGGTCTACCCAAACCCGAGGAGCGTAGTAGTGACCGGGATGTTATGGAGAGGATTAATGACCGAAATCCGACTAAGAAATTGAAATTGGTGTGTTTTTCCACCATGAGTGACCGAGGATATTGTCAATATATGTAAGTAACACGATGTATAATTTACTTCATGTAAGGCTCTCCCCCTGCATAATGTAATCAGGAGTATCCTCATGATTAATATTCAAGCATCACTTAGTTTAGATAACCTCATGTAAATTGTATAAAGGTTATGTAGTAGTGTAAAATAAGGATTATTATAAGAGAAACAGATAATTGTTACCCATTTCGGTATAACAGAAAACGTGCTGTCATAAGATGTGAAAAATGAGTACCAATAGCGGTATATTTGAAAGCCGGTAGTTAACTAAGGAAATGTGATAGCACCAATTGCATGGTGCTGGATAAGATATTTTAGGTATTGATAACATTACGAAAATTAAGGAATAGAACCAACGTTCTGTGTAAAAATGGTGACGTGTCATGAATGACGTCACTTGACATTTGTGGTCAAGTGAGGGGCGACCGCACAAAGACCTGGTCACGCCCAGAGCGAGGTGACATTAGGCAGGAGCAGGAGGTTCTAACTATCCTACCTTCGAGGTGAGAATAGTGCATTTCAACAGAGTTTATAATTCAATAATAATGATATTTGCCATAAGGAACAAATCAAATGATAAATAGGCTTATACTCGTAAATTTTGCCTCAGATGTCACCTGCCTCGCGTCTTGCCTCAGGCGCCATTTTCATCGCCATGAGGGTGATGTCATCTCAACACGTTTACCGAATTAAACCCGCTATAAGTGCATTCATTTCTGTCATGCCATTAATGGGGAACCACAAATTATAATAAAACACTGACAAAGTAGTACTTAAATTACGTATTATAATGTTACTGGTAGTAATTATAAATACTAGATGGCTTGTAAAAGTTTTATATCAACAGTGAAACTTAGATTTAACTTGATATGTAAAACTTTTGTAAACTTAAAGTGATAAATTATTATCAATTTTTGAACCTGCGACTATGATAAATTTAATGAAAAACTTTCGATGTTATGTCTCACAGACGTTAGTGAGATTGTTGATTAATCTCTGTTACACGTTCCTAAAGTAAAGTTATTTCTCAGGAGCGGGTTCAACGGTGGATTTCAAAAAACGGATTTCAAAGGCTGAGTTTGAAGACTGAGTTTGAAGGCTGAGTTTGAAGGCTGAGTTCAAAGGCTGAGTTTAAGGCCGGAACTCCAGACCGGATTCCTCAAGACTGACACGTCACGACCAATTCTCAACGAAGAAGAAAGAAGAATGAAGTCAGAAATCTTCAGAGAGTGTCATAGTGTTTGCTATGAAAGATGTGTATAAGAAGTTATTTTTGTGTGTGTCGAGTTATTATGTGATATAATATACAGTTTAAGGCATGATTAGCCTAGTTTCATTATAATTCCTCTTCACAGTAATAAAAACTGCAGTTGTAAACGGATAACCTTTAACACGTCACGTTACCAAGTTATTTTTATATTAAAAGAGGTTATCCTGATAAAAAATACCCAATTAATTAATGTCCATACTTTTAACCCTAGATATTTTGGGATATAAAAGAGAAATACCCATTCCCGGGAAATGGGGCACTACACGTTGGAATGTTGCATTGGCCATTTCGTTTCTTTTGAAACAGAAAGAAACGACACACATTTTTAAAAAATACATGAAATGGCACTGCATTTTGAGACCATTCATGAACTTCTTGAATTGGAGCATCTACATGTCCGCGTTTACTTTAGTATTGATAATTCATGAGCCAATATTTCTTTCTCCGAGTGGGAGTTGTGTACCTTGGGACTGAGCGACTGGTGGCCATTTTCTCGAGCCATGCCAGCTATTCCTTCTGCTAATCTGCTCGGCAGTGTCCCGGGCATACCTGAAACTTCTCTAAAAGGTGAGAGTTTTTCGGGTGTTTTGCATCTACTGAAGTTTATTCGGCTTATATTTGCTCTGTAGTTGGTCTACGGTACCTGGAGTCTATAGAGCTCCTAGACCATGTGTAGGTTTAGGGATAGTAATGGATTCTACCTGATCAGGCTGGACTCGAGCTCATCCATGTTTATTTTTTCTTGAGCCAGTTAGCCCTATCTACTTTTTACCTAAGATTTCTTGCGGTTCAAGGGCCAGAACAGCACCCATAAGAATGATGGTAATCCCATTGCGACCACCCATGGCAATCTGGTCGACAGACAATCTGTTTCTCTGTTAGAGCTGCAATAGCAAAGGTGAGGTCCAGGAGCTCTGGCATACACTTGCTCTTGATCACTGGGAAAAGAGAGACAGGTATCAAGTACCATGGCTCTAAGGAAGCTAGTTGCATTTTTTCTCCTATCTCGAAAGTAAATGGTGTAGTGGGTTCACGTCCTCCCCCACTATAATGACATGATCCTGTGTTGCAGCAGCACAGGCCTCACTGGTGTCTAAGCTTCAGCACATACTGACCATTTGGTCATCCCTTTCTAGAGCACCATCCAACAAGGAGGCCATCTCAATGGAAGTATGAAGGGCCATACTCAAGGCTGTTCCCGCACCATGACAAGGTGGTTCCTGTTGCAAGAGCTATAGCTATTTGTGTCTACTAATGAAAAAACTGCCAGCGCCCTAGTTTGACGAATCAGCCTCAATAAAATACAGTAATCTCTCAATTAACCCGTTAGATATGGGTGCCGTGAACGTGAATCTTTGTTTTAAACCTATCTGACTGTTTTTCAATCATACCAAGAGTAATTATCATTGTAATTACTATACTATGTGTCAAGTTTAAAACCCTATATATACAGTAGGTGAAACTACTCTCTCCTGGCACCAGCAGGAAAGAAAGCCTTGAATGGCACTCATCCAAGGTCTCTATTAAGCGATAACTTCAGCGAGCGATGACACACAGCAAGATGCCGACGTACCTGAGTAGAGGAAGGTGAACCAGACCACGATGAGCAGCTACAAAATGACCCTTTGCCAGTAGGGCTAGTTTGTACTGTGGCACTCGTAGCCGCAAGCAAAGGTCGTCTTCTTACTCTCTTAATGTTTATTTTCGGTTGGGATGGTTATTTCTTTCATATTTGTGAACGAAAGCAAAAGAAAAAAAACGAAAAATAAAGTTGATCTTTGTGATTCCATAGAATTATGATATTTCTGTCAGTGCATAAAGAACGTTATGAGTTGGTATACTAAAATCTTTAGTCGATTACAATATTGAGAAAGCCTGTTACATGGCACATATAAGCCTCATGATATAGTAAAATAGAAACACTGACTAACACGGACTTGTATCATAACAAGTAAATAAAAGTGAGGAAACCCTAGATATTCCACGTGGCGCTCCCTTCTTTTGAAATAAAACCTGTCTTGGGTGCAGAACAAGTGCCAATGGTGCCTTGTTCGTGGTCAAAACAAGAAAATTAATAAGCCAAAGTTTGGTGTTGCCACTAACGCAAAATGGCACTGGAATGCAAGCTGGACATTAATGAACAAGGAAAGAAAAGGGAAAATAAATAATGGATACTAAAATTAATTTAAACTACAATATTTGCAAACATGAAATTGAGTTGAAAACGTGCATTATGAAAACGGAATATAGCACAGCAGTTACATATATGTATATTGTTTAACATGCAATTTTTTAACAACACTACACTAAAGTACACGCCACAAACAATTCTTTAACTGTACTATGAGGGATTAACCCAGGTTCTTAAGCAATATCTCTCTAATAACCAGAAAATTTAATCAACAGGATTAATTAATTCCCAAAGTAAGCCTGATAAAAGGCAGTTTACTGTACAATGTTTGCGAACGGTGGCGCTGCAGACGACGTCAAGAAATCTGTTTGATGTCTCCTTTTCTCTTTAGTCAGTTAGTCTAGTTAGTTCTAGTTAGTCTAGAAAGATCTCTCATATTTGGGTCTTCGTCACACAATCATTAGGCTGTTGCCTTTCATTTATTCACATTAAGTAGGTTCGGTCTATAATCGTAGCAATATAAAAAAAAATGCACTGATTGTTTTCCACACTATTTTATAAACACGATTCAATGTTTGGCACATTTTGTTTTAAAATACGTTCGAAATTAGATATTTTGGTCATGTCAGCCATGAAAATGACAGCTATATTGGTCACCTCCTTTTTCAAAATGAATAGTCCCAGAGAAATGAATATACAAATGTTGATGCTATTTTCCAGATGTGAATGGTAAAATGCAATTATTTCCTTCACTCTCT
>BOPN01000711.1:333758-336258 GCA_017312705.2 Penaeus japonicus | reverse complement strand
GTTTTTGCCAGAAGGTTTCCTTCAAACCAATATGAAAACCCACCTGTATTTAAAGGCATAGGCACTCATGCACATCAACGTTGCATAAATTCTTTGATGACTTCTGGGGAGACCTTTCGAGCTACAGTTGTGATTTCCATGCCTCTCAATGAGGGTGTGGATCCTGAGTTATTTCGGGAGCGTATTATGCGTAATGATATCATAGACACGTTTTCCCACCATTCGCCCTACGCCTGGCAGCGTATTCACTAGCCAATCAGCGTCTATGGAGTGTTATGATGTATCAGGCCAATCTCTCCCAGCTGTTTGAAAATTTAGAACGCGTTCCTAGTTTCGCGCTCTACAAAAGACGGCTAGTATCACCGGTATTCGACGTTAAACACCATATTTGTAATACTGTTTGTTATCAAGAGTTATGCTTTGGACCGAATATAACATATCAAATATATTTCATCATTTTCATCTCTTATTCATTGGATTGCTCATATACTGAACTTGCTCATATACTTGTCATTGCCTTCTCTTAGTTTTTAACCATAAGATTTGCTTATTAACAGATTTATAGATGTGAAAGAAACATTTCCACAGATTAAGAGTAGAGCGAACGTTCTGAGCAAAATCCTGGGTCTGTTACATGTTGTCATAAGTTCCTTATTCTATTAAGTTTTGAGATAAACGGAAATAACATTATCTTAGGTCCTAACGAGGGGCATCTAAAATAATTTATTATCATGTCTCTACAGACTCTACAGAGGATTGGGAAGAACTAGCAATTTTCTTTTTGCTAGAAGAATCCAACTGGGAGAACAAGAAAATGCCAAATTTCCCCCCCCCTCCAACAAAAAAAAAAAAAAAAAAAAAAAAAACGGTTTTACTTTTCGTAGGGAGAGGGCCATATCAGGAGTGTAGGGAGGAGGGCTTATGCCAGGGGTGTAGGGAGGTGGAGGCTGGTATTCTGAGGACGGTCGGCGGTGCTGTTTCCAGAGCAGGAGGTGTTTCATTATGAGCTGGAGAGCTGATTCCGGGAGGCGGCTGATAACCAGGGGAGCTTTGGATGGAAGACACCGGAAAGGCAGGAGCACTTGGAGAGCCGACTGGATAATGGCCAATAGAGCTCGGAGCATTGTAGCTTCTAGCTGTGGAATTATTGGTAGGTGTGTACGTATAATTTGCCAGGAAAGCTCCTGCTCCTGGGGCCGGGCTACTTAGACGGAGAACGATTTTGAGAAAGTGGTGCAATCACTGTATAACCAGGCTGTTCAACATAAGGGTACTGGGGTGTACCAGTATTTGGCTGAAGCACTACTGCCTGTGTGCTAGTAATAACTTGATTTCTATTCTTTTGCATGCATATCATGCAACTGCACAATGCAATGATGCACACCGTGCTGCAAAACAATACATGAATATATTAATAATAAAAAAAAAACAATCCACCCATATCTTGAAAAAAAAGTCAAGAACATAGTCATTTGAGTTCTGTGATGCAGCAAAGCGACTTTCCTTTGCAAAATTATACAGATAACCACTTCATAGCTAAACCAATCGAATAAACAAATAATGACGACAAACTTACCTGCAATTATTATGCCAATCACATTTCCGTGTTCCACAAAGTCGAGAGACGACAGGCTCGTGATTACTAATACACCAAAAAGTATAGAAAGAGTAACCGCCAGTACCTTCAACTTCGCGTTCTGTAAATATAAGCAGAATCACGAAATTGCTCACGGATATAGCAAGGGTTTCAAACGATTGATTGCAAATTAATATCCGTATATGTATAGTGGGTCATTAATTGATATGATAAATTACGTACGTTATTTCAGGGTGGCTTTGAATGAATTGGTTATTGTTTAGATACAAGGTCCCTTGAAATTCGTATACCTGAATTAGAAATGTCATTAGCAAATGATAAATCACAAGATTGCAACGACAATTATATCTCTGGGTTTTTAAGTCTGTAGTCCATTAGTTGCCTTGTAACCGCGTCAGTACAAGTATTGTACATTCTGCAGTTAATTACTCCTGTCATTTTCTTCAGATTGAAAGTTACCTATCTAAATTTGTCTCAATATACTTTGCTAATCCCAATATTTCGAAAAGTCCCCAGCCAAAATCTATTATAACTTGTATCTATGTACGAATTAGTTAAAGGCGTTTTACCTAAATAGTATCCTAACTATGTATTTACTCATTATGTGTATATGAATATATAGTATCACATTTAAAAGTCATAATTAAATCAATTATTTTTTTTTCCTTTTTTTTTTTTTTTACACCCGTACCTCCTACAGCCTCATCAATTACAAATAAAACCGTAATAAACTAAGGATGTCTTTACTATGAAAAAAACAGACTTTTAATAACTTCAGACTAATTATCAAGCACTCTATAGCTTGTCAAATTAACCGATGAAAGTAATTATGGGGCAAAAAGGGCATTAAAGAACTAGAAAGTTACAGATCTTACCTTCTGATCTGCGTTGCGGGGTAATGGG
>BOPN01000711.1:318758-326258 GCA_017312705.2 Penaeus japonicus | reverse complement strand
TATGATGAAGGTATTGCCCAGGTTAACGAGGCAGCCGACACTACAGCAGCACCAAAAAAGAAAAGAACAAAAACATCAAAATGTCAGCGGAAAGAGGAAAAGAATGTTCTTGGCGTCACACCGATGAATATATATATATATATATATATATATATATATATATATATATATATATATATATATATATATATACATGTGTGTGTGTGTGTGTCTGATGATCTCTATCTCTCTCTCTATATATATATATACATATATATATATATATATATATATATATGTGTGTGTGTGTGTGTGTGTGTGTACACACACACACACACACACACACACACACACATATATATATATATATATATATATATATATATATATATTTACTTTTATTTTTATGGTAAATTTTCCAAATAATGCTGCATCACTAAATACCACAAAAGTAGTATCGATGGATTCCTCTCAACCTCTACTATTCATATATAGTGGAAATAATATGCACTTCCACCCCTGGACCCCACAATCTGGGTCCCGATAGTAGGGGAGGGCATGAAGTAGATCAGGGAAATTGCGGGGTAAAATCTTGCTTATACATATATAATTTTTATAAGCTGTGCAATCTGCCATTTAAGTTATGCTGTCCTTCATTGTTTTGTCCAAGTAGCTTCTGGGGCTCTAATACAGACATGGCAACCATCCACAGCACCAATTACCCCTTGGCACCTGGCACACCAGCTAAATGCCGAATTTCTCTTCCCCTTTCCACTGATTCCTCGTGAGTTGGCCATTTAATATCCTTTCTGCCAAGAGAGCACAGCAATTTTTTTTTCGCACAATCAAATGTGGCTCCTTCTGATTCTCGAAACATTTCTGATATCTCTCTATATGAAACAGCAGTTTCAAAGTATCAAAGTGTCTTATACAAGGCCTTCTTTGGTCCTAGATTGAGGCTGGTACCTGAAGGTCTTAGATATCCTTGACAAGTATATAAAAAAATACAATAATCAAATGGTATCATGGTGTGCTTACTAACTAACTTACTAAGCTAACTTCCGAGGAGGAAGAAGAAAAAAACATATCTAAATAAAGACCAAGATATGTTTACTTTAAAATGTTAGTGAATATACACATGAGCATATTTGACTTTCTAAGATTATTATGCAATTACTGTGTAATCAAAATAACCACACAGTTTCAAGAAAACTATTATAAGCAACGGTTGTCATGAGTTCCTTATTCTATTAAGTTTTGAGATAAACGGAAATAACATTATCTTAGATCCTAACGATAAGGCATCTAAAATAATTTATTATCATGTCCCTACAGATTCTACAGAGGATTGGGAAGTACTGGCAAGTTTCTTTTTTTCTAGAAGAATCCACCAACTGGGAGAAAAAGAAAATGCCAAACATCTCCCTCAGACTCACCCAGCTCCCTCTCTCTCAAAAAAAAAAAAAAAAAAAAAAAAAAAAAAAAAAAAAAAAAAAAAAAAAAAAAAAAAAAAAAAAAAAAAAAAAAAAAACGGTTTTACTTTTCGTAGGGAGGCGGGGCCATATCAGGAGTGTAGGGAGGAGGGCTTATGCCAGGGGTGTAGGGAGGTGGAGGCTGGTAGTCAGGAGGACGGTCGGCGGTGCTGTTTCCATAGGGAGGCGTTTCATTATGAGCTGGAGAGCTGATTCCGGGAGGCGGCTGATAACCAGGGAGCTTTGGATGGAAGACACCGAAAGGCAGGAGCACTTGAGAGCCGATCAATAATGGCCAATAGAGCTCGGAGCATTGTAGCTTCTAGCTGTGGAATTATTGATAGGTGTGTACGTATATTTTGCCAGGAAAGCTCCTGCTCCTGGGGCCGTGGGGTTACTAGACGGAGAACGATTTTGAGAAAGTGGTGCAATCACTGTATAACCAGGCTGTTCAGCATAAGGGTGCTGGGGTGTACCAGTATTTGGCTGAGGTACTACTGCATGTGTGCTAGTAATAACTTGATTTCCATTATTTTGCCTGCACCTCATGCAACTGTACAATGCAATTATGCACGCTGAAGCTGCAAAACAAAACATGAATATATTAATTTAAAAAATCCACCCATATCTTGAAAAAAAAATAGTCAAGAACATAGTCATTTGAGTTCTGTGATGCAGCAAAGCGATTTTCCTCGCAAAGTTATACAGATAACCACTTCAGCTAAACCAATCGAATAAAAAATAAATAATGACGCATATTACACAAACTTACCTCCAATTATTATGCAAATCACAATTCCGTGTTCCACAAAGTCGAGAGACGACCGGCCTGTGATTATTAATACAACAAAAAGTATCGAAAGGGTAACCGCCAGTACCTTCAACTTCGCGTTCTGTAAATATAAGCAGAATCAATGAAATTGCTCACGGATATAGCAAGGGTTTCAAACGATTGATTGCAAATTAATATCCGTATATGTATAGTGGGTAATTAATTGATATGATAAATTACATACGTTATTTCAGGGTGGCTTTGAATGGACTGGTTATTTTTTAGATACAAGGTCCCTTGAAATTCGTATACCTGAATTGGAAATGTCAATAGCAAATGATAAATCACAAGATTGCAATGACAATTATATCTCTCTGGGTTTTATTTCTTCCACATGTCCCTTTGGCAATTATTGAAGAGATGGTTATTTTTCCCTTGCCTCCAAGGCCTCAACTATCCTTACATCCTAACTAGATAATTAAAAGTCCCCTTTGAATTAAACAGAAAAGCTGAAAGTATACGGATTTCCAGGTTTTTTCAATTGATCAAAGAATTCTGAAAGCACCACTCATGCACACAATATTTGTCCAGAAGATTTTAACTATATGGGGACAAAATCCTACTTTTTTCTTGCAGCCTCCCCCTATCCCCCAAAGAAATTACTCAACCCCTCCCCGCACAGGTTCAGAACCTCTTCAACCTGGAGTTCATCAAAATTAAATCCAAGAAAGAAATAATATTTAAGTCTGTAGTCCCATTAGTTACCTTGTGTAACTGCGTCAGTACAAGTATTGTACATTCTGCAGTTAATTATACCTGTCCTTTTCTTCAGATTGAAAGTTGCCTTGTCTAAATTTGTCTCAATATACTTTGCTAATCCCAATATTTCGAAAAGTCCCCCCGCCAAAATCTATTATAACTAGTATCTATGTACGAACTAGTTATTCAGTATTTTACCTAAATAAGATCCTAACAATGTATTTACTCATTATGTGTATATGAATATATAGTATCAAATTTAAAGTCATGATTAAATCAATTATTTTTTTTTTTTTTTTTTTCTTTTTTTTTTTTTTTACACCCGTACCTCCTTACTAACCTCATCAATTACAAGTACAACCGTAATAAACTAAGGATGTCTTTACTATGAAAAAAAACAGACTTTTAATAACTTCAGACTAATTATCAAGCACTCTATAGAATGTCAAATTAACCGATGAAGGGCATAAAATGAACTAGAAAAGTTACAGATCTTACCTTCTGATCTGGTACAAGTTGCGGGGTAATGGGCACTGTCTGCCCTGGAACGGTGTTTGTATTGGGGTAGTTTTGGCTTGACGCTTAAAAAGAGAATTTGATTTGTCATTACAATTCCTTATGCCAATCGATCAGTTTACTAGGCTATGTTCTCGTGTGTTCAAGGTTACTAGAGGACTAGTTATACGTAGATTCTAAGTTTACTCAAGTGTGCATTTCATCTAAAGAGTAATATGTACATTATCTACAGAATATTACATTAATACAAGAGTCTCACATGGAAGACACTGGCAAAATACAATATAAAATAAAACTACTATTACATTCTAAACGTTCTATACTTACCCATGCTCTGTGACGTCACAACTATATACATACAGTTTCGGTTGCCATGTATTCACTTATCCATGGGCGTCCCGTAGCCAAGAGAGTTCCCAATCATTTAACACTTATCTTACACGTTTGAATCTATTCTGTAACACATTATTAATCATATGAAACAAGAAAACAACACAAGGCTTGATGAAACAATAAACGATTTTAACGGGTTAAAATGGTTCGTTTGTTCTTCTGCCGATGAATAACATACCTGACCCCTCCCCTTCCCCTAACCTCGGGACACGTTTAACCTGAATGGTCATCCTTTATAAATTCTAGGACAAGTTTCTCGATAAACTTCCCATGTCTAGTCCACAAGTCTCACTTCGTTATCATCATGACACAGAGAACAAGAAGCAAATATGTTTACACTCCATGTAAATACAATGTCTTCCGTGTAACTCACAGCGTGAATATTACACCATCGCCGTTATATCCACTCTGGCGCCAGTCTTCTACCAGGAGTCCGCTAGCTTTTGTTATTATAATGTTGAGAAATCTTCTTAATGTTCATCCATGTGAGTTTCATTTCCTACCATATGAAATATAGTGAGTATTAAATAATATGCTTCTGGGTGCATTTGTATGAGTAAGACTGGAGTTTCATTCTATGAATTTAGCGGACGCCGGGATCGCTGCCACACGTATGACTAGCCGAAATTATGGGCGTGATGTCGTACAGGACAGACAGTCTAGTTCTTCCGAGGAATAGTGTTACAAGTTGAAGTTGTTTTGGGAACCTTAAGGAGCTATGCGTTGCCTCTCGCTTTCTCGCACACATCTATCTCTCTTTCTCTCTCTCTCTTTCTCTCTCTCTCTCTCTATATATATATACTGTATATATATATATATATATATATATATATATATATATATATATATATATATATATATACAGTATATATATATACATATGTGTGTGTTTGTTTGTTTGTTTGTGTGTGTGTATGTGCGTGTATGTACATATATACACATATATACATATATATATACATGTATACATATACATACATGTATACATATACATACATATATACATATATTTATATATATATATATATATATATATATATATATATATATATATATATATGCATGCATGAATGTGTGTGTGTGTGTGTATGTGTATATGTATGTATATGTATATATATGTATGTATGTATATATATATATATATATATATACATATACACATATATACACATGAATATATGCGTACACATACACGCATGCATGCATGCATGCACACACACCACACGCACACACACACACAAATATAGGAACCTCTGGCTCAACGTATCTCGGGGAGTTTCGGGCCACTTTGTCGTAGATGTGAAATCTGGAACATTCTACTTCCTAACTTCAAGTCATTTATGGCAGTCACTCGTTCCACGAAACGCTTCAGCCATTGTTGACCAAGGGGAAACAAACATCCTTTCTTGCAGAGAAATCAATGGCATCATCTAATCTATTTTCTGCAATAGTTTTTCAATAGGTCTTCGTTTCCGATTCCCCTGTTGAATCTGTGGCGATGGAGCTGGTGCTGCAATTTCAGGTGGTGTTAGTGCTGAAGCTGTTGCAACAACTGGTGCTGCAATTTCAGGTGGTGTTAGTGCTGAAGCTGTTGCAACAACTGGTGCTGCAATTTCAGTTGGTGTTAGTGCTGAAGCTGTTGCAACAACTGGTGTGAAGGCCTTCCCACCTCTTCCAAAGAAGAATGTGGTAATCCCTTCAAATAAAGCCCAGGCACCATCCACAGCACCAACACCAACAGGAGCACCAGCTCCTGCAACGCCAAACTCAACCCTAGTGCAGTCTCCAGTGCCCACCTCAACTCTACTTCCGGTTCTAACTCCAGCCCCAGCACCGCCCTCGTTGCAACAAGATAAACAAGAGTCTAACCGTGAAATAAAGGAACTGCTGCAAACACCGCTTAAGCAGATGGAACTGATGATGAACCAGCAGGGCCAGATGATGTTCATGATGCAACAGCAAATGGTCCAACAATCTAAATTCCAGGAAAGGATGGTCACCCTCCTGGAGCGACAACAGCCTACACCGCCCGTCGATTTGCATCCGATAATTTGATCCAGAAATGATAAGATAACGATCGATGGCGCCCGCTTTATCATTGTTCAATTAATTGAATCATTCAATGCTATATGCAAAAAGCCACTTATTACGACAAACCTAATATGGCTAATCCCTTTACAAGAAGGCTTGGCATATATATTAAGAACTCCATACCATCCAAAGTAATCGATGACAAATGTGACACATGTGCTGAATATCTCGGTGTTAAATTATTTCTTGATGGCAAAACTATCATTTTTGTTAATGTATATAATCCGCATGATAGTGAAGAGGTACCTAAACCTCCTGACAATATGATACATAATGATGCTTTGTTATTTTGTGGAGATTTTAATGTTCACCATATATTAATTTTACTATAGACATTGGTTTGTCTTTGACATGATCAGGGATATAAAAGTTCTTTTTTTTTTACCTACCAGATAAGACATGTATATATGTTAACTAGTATAATGCAGCCCCTCACGTATGTAAGATTTGTGCTTGACTAAGCCCATAACGCAATAGAAGCTTAGCCAGTTTGGATAGATGCGTGACATCTTACCCTGGCTTTTTGCAGGGCATGTAAACTGTTCTGCAAATAAACTATATCAAATCAAATCAATCAAATCAACAACTGGTGCTGTAAATTGAAGAAATGGTAAATATGCTTGTGTTGTTGTAACAACCATCGTGTTCCAATCACAAGGGTGTTATGTTGAAGCAAACAACAACACAACTACAAATTAGTTGGAAAGAAAAGAAGCTGTTGCCACAACTGGAGCTGAAAATTCAGTTGGTGTTATTGCTCAAACTGTTGCAACAACTGTTGCTGCAACTTCAGTTAGTGTTCGTGCTCAAACTGTTGCAACAACTGGTGCTGCAACTTCAGGTGGTGTTAGTGCTGAAGCTGTTGCCACAACTGGTGCTGCAACTTCAGGTGGTGTTAGTGCTGAAGCTGTTGCAACAACTGGTGCTGCAACTTCAGTTGGTGTTAGTGCTCAAGCTGTTGCCACAACTGGTGCTGCAACTTCAGTTGGTGTTAGTGCTCAAGCTGTTGCCACAACTGGTGCTGCAACTTCAGTTGGTGTTAGTGCTCAAACTGTTGCAACAACTAGTGCTGCAACTTCAGGTGGTGTTAGTGCTCAAGCTGTTGCAACAACTGGTGCTGCAACTTCAGTTGGTGTTAGTGCTCAAGCTGTTGCCACAACTGGTGCTGCAACTTCAGGTGGTGTTAGTGCTCAAGCTGTTGCAACAACTGGTGTTGCAACTTCAGTTGGTGTTAGTGCTCAAGCTGTTGCAACTTCAGGTGGTGTTAGTGCTCAAGCTGTTGCAACTTCAGTCGGTGTTAGTGCTCAAGCTGTTGCCACAACTGGTGCTGCAACTTCAGGTGGTGTTAGTGCTCAAGCTGTTGCAACTTCAGGTGGTGTTAGTGCTGAAACTGTTGCAACTTCAGGTGGTGTTAGTGCTGAAGCTGTTGCAACAATTGGTGCTGCAACTTCAGGTGGTGTTAGTGCTGAAGCTGTTGCAACAACTGGTGCTGCAACTTCAGGTGGTGTTAGTGCTGAA
>BOPN01000711.1:296258-316258 GCA_017312705.2 Penaeus japonicus | reverse complement strand
AACGCGAGTTCGACGCCCTTCCAGCCGACCATCCTGACCGCCTCAAGTACGGAGGTATCCTCCTGCCAGGCAGCGTGGCCGCGTCCTATCCAACGGCCAACGTCTACCACTTTCCCTCCAACGCTCAAGGGCTGGGCGTCGCTGGCCCTCTGGCGGCAGCAGCGTCGTCCGCGCCTCCTTCTCCAGGCCAGCAGGGGTCTTCCGCAAAGGGATCGGATCCACCAGGGGGGTATCCACATCAGGGACCATATGCACCTCCACAGGGACAGTATCCACCTCCACAAGGACCCTCAGCTCCTCCACCAGGCTCTACCGCAAAATACGATGACGACCCACCGCCATATTCAGAAATCTAAAAGATTAAATTTCTGTTATGATATTTGTTATTTGTTCTTTCTGTTTTTTAGATAATTGTGTAGTTTATAGAGATATCATTATTGTTTCCATATTATAATGAATATATGTGCACATCATTTTTTAATTTTAGTAGTATTACTGAACAAACTGCATCATAAAAAAATATTTGTTCTGCAAATTAAATGAAACCTACACGCAGGCTTAGAAACACAAGGTAGCAGAACTTATTTCAGATATTGAAATAATTACAAAAAAAAATAAAAATAAAAATAGTAACGTATGTGTAGGTTTTCAACTAAAAATTCACAAATGACATTTGACATTCTGCACTGCCTTACGGTGAACCTGAACATTATGGCAACACCAAATACCGTCTACATGTGTCTTACAGAATCCATGCCTTTTTAGCTTTTTTTTTTTTTTTTTTTTTTTTTTTTTTTTTTTTTTTTAGGTTTTTGTACTTAATTTGCGAAAAAAAAATTATTTACTGTTGCAAATAAATATTTGGAGTATTTAGTGGTACTTCTTTATTTCCACACCACAGCTTCGATTGAATCTATGAAGAGAAAAAAGCTGCAGATGATCAATATATTAATTTCCCGTCCATCTGTATAGGGGCTTCATTCTGTACACCAACGAATGACGGAGAGTAATTATCTCCACACTTAACCCCCCCCCCCCCTCCACCCTTCCCCTCCAGCCACCACCATCACCAAAATGCATACCAGAGTCCCCTAATATATATATATATATATATATATATATATATATATATATATATACCTTCGCCTCATAAATATATTCATCTTCTCGTTTTTTTTTTTTTTTTTTTTTTTTTTTTTTTTTGAATTAATGTTTATAAAAAGACAAACCCCTAAGTCTTCTGAATAGTGATTATTGTGCTGTTGTTATCATGCTAGAAACCCTTTTGATGTTGAGGGCTTTATTGTAATATAGTTGTGATATATATGATCATATGATTATTAATAGCAGTAATTATGACAAAAGACAACATTGGTGATGATGATAAGGAGAATAATAATGATAGTAAAATGATGATAATGACAAGAACAATAACAGCAGTGATAATGATAGTAACGATGATATTGAAAATTATAATTATGATTACAACAATAATAACGATGGTAATAATAAAGTTGATATTAATGTTGATAACAAAAATAATAGAAATTTTGATTATATTATCATTATTGAAATACGTAACTATTGTTGTTATTGTTATTAAATTGTGATTATCATTAATATTAATACTTTATCTTTATTTTCGTATTTTTGCATATGATGAAGGTATTGCCCAGGTTAACGAGGCAGCCGACACTACAGCAGCACCAAAAAAGAAAAGAACAAAAAAAAAAAGAAATAAAAACATCAAAATGTCAGCGGAAAGAGGAAAAGAATGTTCTTGGCGTCACACCGATGAATATATATATATATATATATATATATATATATATATATATATATATATATATATATATATATATATATGTGTGTGTGTGTGTGTGTGTCTATCTCTATCTCTCTCTCTGTCTCTCTCTATATATATATATATATATATATATATATATATATATATACATACATATATATATATATGTGTGTGTGTACACACACAGACACACTACACACACACACACATATATATATATATATATATATATATATATATATATATATATATATATATATATATTTACTTTTATTTTTACGGTAAATTTTCCGAATAACGCTGCGTCACTAAATACCACAAAAGTGGTATCGATGGATTCCTCTCAACCTCTACTTTTCATATATAGTGGAAATAATGCGCGCTTCCCCCCCTGGACCCCACAATCTGGGTCCCGATAGTAGGGGAGGGCATGTAGTAGATCAGGGAAATTGCGGGCTAAAATCTTGCTTATACATATATCATTTTTATAAGCTGTGCAATCTGCCATTAAAGTTATGCTGTGCTTCATTGTTTTGTCCAAGTAGCTTCTGGGGCTCTAATACAGACATGGCAACCATCCACAGCACCAATTACCCCCTTGGCACCCGGCACCAGCTAAATGCCGAATTTCTCTTTCCCTTTCCACTGATTCCTCGTGAGTTGGACATTTAATATCCTTTCTGCCAAGAGAGCACAGCATTTTTTTTTTCGCACAATCAAATGTGGCTCCTTCTGATTCTCGAAACATTTCTGATATCTCTCTATATGAAACAGCAGTTTCAAAGTACCAAAGTGTCTTATACAAGGCCTTCTTTGGTCCTAGATTGAGGCTGGTACCTGAAGGTCTTAGATATCCTTGACAAGCATATAAAAAAATACAATAATCAAATGGTATCATGGTGTACTTACTAACTAACTAACTTACTAAGCTAACTTCTGAGGAGGAAGAAGAAAAAAGAATATCTAAATAAAGACCAAGATATGTTTACTTTAAAATGTTAGTGAATATACACATGAGCATATTTGACTCTCTAAGATTATTATGCAATTACTGTGTAATCAAAATAACCACACAATTTCAAGAAAACTATTATAAGCAACGGTTGTCATAAGTTCCTTATTCTATTAAGTTTTGAGATATACGGAAATAACATTATCTTAGGTCCTAACGATAAGGCATCTAAAATAATTCATTATCATGTCCCTACAGATTCTACAGAGGATTGGGAAGTAGCCTACTGGCAAGTTTCTTTTTTCTAGAAGAATCCACCAACTGGGAGAAAAAGAAAATGCCAAACATCTCCCTCAGACTCACCCAGCTCCACCCCCCCTCCCACTAAAAAAAAAAAAAAATAAAAAAAATAAAAAAATAAAAAAAAAAAAAAAAAAAAAAAAAAAAAAACGGTTTTACTTTTCGTAGGGAGGAGGGGCCATATCAGGGGTGTAGGGAGGAGGGCTTATGCCAGGGGTATAGGGAGGTGGAGGCTGGTATTCTGGAGGACGGTCGGCGGTGCTGTTTCCATAGGGAGGCGTTTCATTATGAGCTGGAGAGCTGATTCCGGGAGGCGGCTGATAACCAGGGGAGCTTTGGATGGAAGACACCGGAAAGGCAGGAGCACTTGGAGAGCCGAATGGATAATGGCCAATAGAGCTCGGAGCATTGTAGCTTCTAGCTGTGGAATTATTGATAGGTGTGTACGTATATTTTGCCAGGAAAGCTCCTGCTCCTGGGGCCGTGGGGTTACTAGACGGAGAACGATTTTGAGAAAGTGGTGCAATCACTGTATAACCAGGCTGTTCAACATAAGGGTGCTGGGGTGTACCAGTATTTGGCTGAGGTACTACTGCCTGTGTGCTAGTAATAACTTGATTTCCATTCTTTTGCCTACATATCATGCAACTGCACAATGCAATGATGCACACCGAAGCTGCAAAACAATACATGAATATATTAATAATAAAAAAAAAACAATCCACCCATATCTTGAAAAAAAAAGTCAAGAACATAGTCATTTGAGTTCTGTGATGCAGCAAAGCGACTTTCCTTTGCAAAATTATACAGATAACCACTTCATAGCTAAACCAATCGAAAAAAAAAATAATAATAATGACGCATATTACACAAACTTACCTCCAATTATTATGCCAATCACATTTCCGTGTTCCACAAAGTCGAGAGACGACCGGCCTGTGATTATTAATACAACAAAAAGTATCGAAAGGGTAACCGCCAGTACCTTCAACTTCGCGTTCTGTAAATATAAGCAGAATCAATGAAATTGCTCACGGATATAGCAAGGGTTTCAAAAGATTGATTGGAAATTAATATCCGTATATGTATAGTGGGTCATTAATTGATATGATAAATTACGTACGTTATTTCAGGGTGGCTTTGAATGAATTGGTTATTGTTTAGATACAAGGTCCCTTGAAATTCGTATACCTGAATTAGAAATGTCAATAGCAAATGATAAATCACAAGATTGCAACGACAATTATATCTCTCTGGGTTTTTTAAGTCTGTAGTCCATTAGTTACCTTGTGTAACCGCGTCAGTACAAGTATTGTACACTCTGCAGTTAATTATTCCTGTCCTTTTCTTCAGATTGAAAGTTACCTATCTAAATTTGTCTCAATATACTTTGCTAATCCCAATATTTCGAAAAGTCCCCAGCCAAAATCTATTATAACTTGTATCTATGTACGAATTAGTTATTAAGTGTTTTACTTAAATATTATCCTATGTATTTACTCATTATGTGTATATGAATATATAGTATCACATTTAAAAGTCATAATTAAATCAATTATTTTCTTTTTTTTTTTCTTTTTTTTTTTTACACCCGTACCTCCTTACTAACCTCATCAATTACAAGTACAACCGTAATAAACTAAGGATGTCTTTCCTATAGAAAAAACAGATTTTAAATAACTTCAAACTAATTATCAAGCACTCTATAGCTTGTCAAATTAACCGATGAAGGTAATTATGGGGCAAAAAGGGCATAAAATGAACTAGAAAAGTTACAGATCTTACCTTCTGATCTGGTACAAGTTGCGGGGTAATGGGCACTGTCTGCCCTGGAACGGTGTTTGTATTGGGGTAGTTTTGGCTTGACGCTTAAAAAGAGAATTTGATTTGTCATTACAATTCCTTATGCCAATCGATCAGTTTACTAGGCTATGTTCCCGTGTGTTCAAGGTTACTAGAGGACTAGTTATACGTAGATTCTAAGTTTACTCAAGTGTGCATTTCATCTAAAGAGTAATATGTACATTATCTACAGAATATGTATAGTATCTACAGAATATTACATTTATACAAGAGTCTCACATGGAAGACACTGGCAAAATACAATATAAAATAAAACTACTATTACATTCTAAACGTTCTATACCTACCCATGCTCTGTGACGTCACAACTATATACATACAGTTTCGGTTGCCATGTATTCACTTATCCATGGGCCATCTCCAGAAAATAGACCAAGAGAGTTCCTAATCATTTAACACTTATCTTACACGTTTGAATCTATTCTGTAACACATTATTAATCATATGAAAACAAGAAACAACACAAGGCTTGAGAAAATAAAACACTTTAACGGGTTAAAATGGTTCGTTTGTTCTCCTGCCGATGAATAACATACCTGACCCTCCCTTCCCCTAACCTCGGGACACGCCTGAATGGTCATCCTTTATAAATTCTAGGACAAGTTTCTCGATAAACCCCCCGCACAAGGAACCGCCTTGTCAAGGCTTGAACTCCTTCCTCGGAAGAGCCCGTTCTAGAATTGGCCAGTCTCTCCCTCCCGTTGAGGTGGCCTTCTAGCGGTTGATTCTCCGAGGAAGGACGACTAAGCGTTCCTAGGTGCTGATCTAGTAGGTGGGATCACACCCCCCTGGGTCCCTTCCCCAGGGGGCACACACCTGCCCACGTGTTTGCTGTGCGTGGCGCCCCTGTGCGCTGGGAGACGGGAGTCCTGGAGGTTGAGCGATGCCGTGTATGAGTACGCCCTGCGGCTAGCAACACGCCTCTTTGGTCCTCTATTCCAGCAAGACGGGTGGCCTGATCTTGGCTCGATTAGGTCAATCGGCTGGTCTCTCTTTTGAGCTAGGCTAGGGTCAAGCAGCTCCTGTCTTGCAGGCAATCGCATGTATTTGCGAAAGACAATGCAAGGCAGGGGCTGCTGTGATATCCTCCCACCACCCCTGTGGCTTCTGAGCATGGTCTCAGTGCACAGCTTCCCTTTGTTGACTCGTGGTGGGTGGGGGCGTGGGAGGATGAATTGAACACTATATTTATGGCATCTTTTTCTAAAAAACCCTGACTGACCCCAATGTTGACGAACCTGGCATGAAGATGACCAAGGCTGTCACCTTGGAACCTTTTAAGGTCCTTGGAGACAAAAGTAAAAAGTTGGGAAAGGCTCTGGCGTCGGTTCAGAGAAAGTTTACCTAAGAGCCTGGGCTGGACCCTCCAAACCAGCCCTTGGCACTGACAAGTCTCTGGCGTCGGTTCAGAAGACGAGTCAGAGTAAAAATGGAAGCCAGACAGGACCCTCCAACCCTGCTGGCCCCACTGCCAAAATTCCATGGTTCGGAAGGCAGGCATTAAGCGTTCTTCGGCCGGCTACAGACTCGGAGGGCGAGTCTGTAGCCCCGAGTCGGTTCCCCCAGTTTAGGGTTCCCCCTAAACCGGAAGGGGATTCGACAACGCTTATCAGATGGTACCGGCTCTGAAACCCAGAGACAGTGCCGTCTGACGATTAGAATTGCCAAAGACAAAGGCATGATAATCATCCCTAAGGACCAGTCCACTCTCACCTTCCTCCAGGAGACTGACAAGCTCCAGGACGGACGGAAGGTGAGTTTGGCGGCCCTGACTTCTGATGAGAGGAAGTCCAAGATGGTGCTTCTTGGCTTCCCTCAGATGTATGACCTTGAGGTCATCACTGCCCATCCTAAGGTGGTGGGAGCTTCCCGACTTTCCAAAGGGAAGCACCAACCAGGCAAGTCCTGGTCACCTTGAAGGAGCCCCAGTTGCGCTCTGGACCTTGGTAATTGGGGCTCCTACAACCTCAGGACGTATGTCCCTGATCCACTCCGTGCTTCACGTGTCAGGAAGTACGACACCACCAGGCCACTTGCTCGCAAAGCCGAAGTAAACAGGTCTGTAGTCAGGCACAGCACGGAGGTGTGCCTGTAAGCACACAAGGATGGCAAGCGGGACACTACTGCAAAGTGTCCCAACTGCCACAAAGCACCATGCCTGGAGCCTCGGATGTCTGGCCAGGAAGGAAGAGGCTTTACGGCGACAAGAGGTCGTTGCAAAATCGGACTTGTTCCTGCCCCTCCAGGCACTTACGTCTGGGGGCAGAATCAGGTAAGGGCTCCCCCCCTCCTAAGAGGAAGGAAGCACTGCCCAAAACAAAACCACCACCGGACACCTCCAACACAAAGGAGTTTCCGGCCCTGGTGGGTGTTCCAAGACGGAAACAGACCCGAAGGGGTCTGGGAACACACCAGCAAGCCAACCCAAGAGCGGAGGGTCAAACTCTGTTTACGGAGAATGACTTGACGCTCCTGCTGACGGCAGTTGTCACAGCAGTTGCGTCAGCATTGGGACGGACCAGTGAAGAGACGGAGAAGGCAGTCAAGGTCGCCGTCATGGCAATGACCCAGACTGTCGCTGCCCTGAAGGAAAGGGATGTAAGGCCCAAGGCCTCTACACCCAATCCAACTCAGGGCGAGACTCCTCTCCCCACAAACCCCCAGGGCGAGACTTGTCTCCCCACCCAACCCGCGGCCAAGACCACACTGGCAGAGCCTGAACCCAAACCCCAAAGGGCGAGGAAGCCACGACCATCCAGAGTGAAGGTCAAGGTGACCAGGGGTTCTCCACCTCCCAGGAGACCCAGCCCTTCTAATGGCTCGACCTGTCCTGACGACAGTGACGAGTCCAGTGAGGAAATCACAATCAGTGAGGAACTCACCAAGGAGTTGTCAGACTCCGAAATGTCTGACGTTACCCACACTGGGGCGTCAGACACTGAGACCGATTATGTCGACGTCATTGACGACGCAGACTTAATGGACTCAGATTAGCACAATGGCTCCTAATCTAAGCATACTGCAGTGGAATATCAACAGCTTTTCTCGGAGGAATGCCCTTCTCCACGCGATCGTGCGATCTCGGAACATTGACATTGTCATGCTCCAGGAGACTCTAACAGGAGACACTGTTCGCTTCTCAGGATATCATCCCTTTGTGTTGCCCTCTAGCGAAGGCACCAGAGGTTTGATTACCCTCGTGAAGTCGAATATTCCCTGCTCCCTGATTGCCGATCCTGTGCAGTGTGGAGAAGGTGTTGAACTCCTAGCAGTTGAGATCCATATGGCTGGGGGTCCCCTCAAGCTGTACAATGTGTACAGCAGGCCAACCTGTAGGAGCTTAGATATTAGTGAAGTCTGTGCTGCTGCGGCACACGAGCCAATTCTCATAGGGGGAGACTTCAATGCCCACCACCCCATCCTGCTTCAATGCCCACCACCCCATGCTTGGCTATCACATAGCCGTGGTGCTTGAGTCATGCCCCGAGATTGCTCTCCTCAACAACCAGGAGCCTACGCACGTTGGCGGGGGGGTCCTTGACCTTACCTTGTCACTGCGGTCGAGAGGATTCGTTGGTCTGTGGACAACACTGCCACGAGCGATCACTATGGGATAGTCACCACCATCTTGGATGCTGGCCCGGCCCCTGTGCCCCAGCACAATCCTCGATGGAAGGTGGACAGGGCCAACTGGAAAGCTTTCCAGGAGGCCCTGGCCAGGTGCCTCAGAACCAGTGAATTCTCACATAATGATAATGTGGATATACTTGAGGCCAGACTAGTAAATGCCATAGACGAGGCATCCTCAGAGACCATCCCAAAAATTCGTCCATGGTCCAGGTGTTTTAAAGACGCCTGGTAATACAATGATGAGACTAAGGAGGTCAACCACAGAATCAATATGTGCAGAAGACACTTCCGCAGACAGAGAACCCCTGAGAACCACGCTCTTTTGAGAGAGGCTCTCAGGGATGCTCAGGAAACTGCTAAGAGGGTAAAGCAGGAAAAGTGGCTGGAGTGGTGTGAGTCCTTTGGCCACCAAACCTCCCTTTCAGAGCTGTGGAACCGTATCAGACGGGCTACAAATCGCTCAGCCCCCAGAAAGACCCACCATAACCTGTGGTCAGAGGCAGATAGACTGACACTCGAGTTCTCTGCCAGAACAAGTAGCGTCGGCCTACCAGCAGAGTTGAGGGCATACCAAGAGGAATTGCTTTCAGGCAGGCATGCCCTCATCAGAGAAAAAGGCGGTCGAGCCTGATGATGGCGATGCCGTGTTTTCTCTGAGGGAACGAAGGCGAACATATAAGACCAGTGCGCGGTCAGCCTCGGGGGCATGGGTTGTGATGGGATCTCCTACCCCATCATTTCCCACCTTGGACTTGAAGGTGAGCTTGCACTCTTGCATCTTATCAACAGGTCCTGGGAGACTTCCTCACTACCACAGTGCTGGAAGAGGGCTGACATAGTTCTATCCCTAAACCAAAGGAGCGTCGGTACCGCCCTATCTCTACTCAGCTGTCTGGGAAAGACGGCAGAGAGAATGGTACTGAACCGGCTCCAATGGAAGCTGGGACCTCCACATGAACACCTACACGGGTTCACAAGGGGTAAGAGCACTGCTCACAGTATAGCCACCTTACTGAGATCTGTCATTGTTTTCCTGGACCTGGAGAAGGCCTTTGAACTGGCGAGCCCACTTGCCATTCAAGAGGTCCTGATCCGCAAAGGAATCAAGGGCAGACTGCTTGCCTGGATTGGTGACTACTTTCGGGACAGAACTGCCAGAGTGAAGTTCCAAGGTCACCTTTCCAGGCATTTGCCCCTGGAGAATGGCACTTCACAAGGGGGGTCCTCAGCCTGGCTCTGTTTAACACCCTCATGTTAAGCATCCTCACATTCCACTCCCAGGCGTGGGTGCAAGATCATCTCATATGCAGATGATTTGGCAATTATCTCTGTTGGGAGGAAGAATGAGAATTTAATCAGAAAGACCCAGCGTTGTCTGGATCTAATGTCTGAGGAATGCCGCAGAGTCGGGCTTAAGATCTCAGCAGCCAAATCGAAGGCAATGGCGCTGAAACAGGATGTCCGAGACCAAAGGCTGCGAGTCCAAGGGATAGAGCTAGAGTGGGTTCATGTCTTCCAATACCTGGGTGTATGGGTTGACAGTAAGTTTACTTTCCGCTCGAGGTTCAATACCCCTAGAACGGACCAAGGCAAGACTCTCTGTCATGAGAGCTCTGTCAGGGCGTCGCTTAGGGGCTGGGCACCGTGTACTAAGATCCTTCTATGTGCACGTTGTCCGTCCCATTGTGGACTACGCCCTGTCGCCTGATTACGGTCAAGCCTGGATTACGGCAAAGGCTTGACATCATGCAAAACGATGCCGCTCAGGATCATTCCCTGGTGCTCCTATATGGGCTAAGGTTGCCAACCTCCTCTTGGAGGTCCCTTTCCCTCTGGACACCCGGATCGATCAGATGGCGGCTCAGTTTCTTGCCAAGGTCTTACAGTCCCTGTCGGACTCGCAGCTAAGACAAAAGTGTAGCTGGCTTGCACAGAACCATGAACTCTTTGCCAACAACTCCTGGCTGTCTCATACAGCCAGGGTGTTGATACGCTTTGAGCTCAAGGAGACTCTGCGGGTGGTATAAACTACCTCGCGGATGGTTCAGTAGTTCCCATTACCCGCACTATAGCCGCTGGTTTTGCTTGTAGTGACCTTGAATGCATTGGTCATTTACCCAAGCCAAGAACTCTTTAATCAAAAGAGGCAGCGGCGAGATAGCTATCCTGTAGTGCCGCTGCAAGGAAGCAAAAAATTCCCCCTCGTTCAGTAGATACTTTGATGACAGACTTTGAGCCACTGGAACTCTCAGCAACTACATCAAGAGGTACCAAAGTCATTCTTTATAGATTAAGACTAGGCTACCATTGTGTATAGCAATTCAGACATCATTGCTTATGCTGGCCATTGCTGTGATCATTGTGGTGCGCTGGATTCCATCCTGTTGCAATAATATGAGCAAACACGTTTTCTAGGACAGGGAAGCTGCCGGACCAGTAAAACGTTTATGTCTCTTGTTTCCATGGAAGCTGGAGTGCCTACTGGCAGTCAGTTATGGTGATCAGTTGAGACAGATTTATATAGCTGAAACAGTCTGGCCTACATGTATTTAAAGCTTGGCCAAGCATGTTTTTGTAAATCTCACTGAACTGAACTTATTACCTGACCTTAGGTAACGAACGAACAAGTCAGACCTGCATCCTCCTACCTTAGATGCTCTTTCTAGATTCCCTATTACCCAAGTTACTTCAGCTCCTTCCAAAATGGCCATGGAACTGAACTTGACATGTGATGCACACATACATAATTCTGAAATTATAATACAGATACAGGCAATGAATATGATAAATAAACACATTCTTGTTCTTTCTTTCTTCAGGTACCTTACATGTGAGCAGCAACTGAATCTTCAGGATCTAGAATGATGGTTATTAGGTGCGAGGGATAAGGGAAACCTCCCAGCATCAGCTGCACAAATACATCGCTCGCAGCCTACAGCAAGAAATGATAAATACATCATTTTCATCTGTGTTTCTTTATCATTACCTACTATTTCTATAAGGCACAACAATTTTGCTTAGACCTTGGATTAAATGACAAAATGCCCATCTGCAAATGGTTAAAAATGACAATGAGATGCAAAAGGAGTTTACAACCATGACATAAGCTCCATGGTGCAAACTCTTAAAAAATGCGATAAGCCTGAAGTTTGTACACCTTTTCTGAAGAGTTTCTGGGTATATATCATTACAAAATTATTTTTAAGAGATGCACTCAGAAGCTGAAGTCAAACTTAACCCACTGCAGATGAGGATAAATTTGCTTACCCAGTCTTCAGGACGGGTTTTATTTTAGAGCGAGGTAGCTTCACTTTTCCCATTCTCTTTCAGTCACTCATTGTAAAACTAAATCCATGTTTGTGTTTCATTGTATTGAGATACGTATATGTGTCATATAACATGCTCTATCAATGCTGCAGCTACTAAAATCGCAGTCCATGTCGGCTCATCATTTTCTTTGAATTCGATGTGATAGAGGTATTGCTTTTTTATGAGAGGACAAAGGGCAACATTTTTTTTTTGTGTACTGCTGTGAACGAATACGAAAAATATAACCATCCACAATGAAGATGACATGAAGAGGTAGGGAAGAGGAAGGAAACTTGTTTATGGCTGTGAGTGCCACAGTACAAGGCAGCCCTACTTGAGGGGAGATATGACGCCCTCTGTGAAGTGGACATAGGCGGTGGTGCTCTCGCCGACAAGAATGAAGAAAGAGCGAGAAAAAAAGCAAAGAGGCAGTTACCTGTAACTGACGATTCAGTAAAAATTACTCCTCCCGGGCACCTATGTGCCCATTTAAAAAATGACAGCAAACTCCGAACTCAAGGAGATAAATATCGCTGGATAAGCCAGGCTCTTAAAATGGATCCTTACAAAAACATCAAGGAATCATTAGTACTGAAAGTTGGACGAAACAATATATACGTTCGCTGCAAGAACGAAAAAATTCTTGCACAAATAACAACAATCGGAGCAATGGGAGAAATCCTTGAAAAAACAAAAGTCCACGGGAAAGGACAATGCACCAATCTCATCTTGTTCGACGTCCCAAAGGAAATAGAGACCGATGATATGAGATACAATGAGAATGTTTTAAATGCAAGGCGTTTGAAGATAAACGGGAAACTGACCCAGCGTGTTGTAATTACATACGAGGGGGAGGTAATCCCCAAGTCGATCAAACTGGTTGAAGGTATGGCACCCTTTAGGTGTGCCGTCTTCAAACCCCTCACCCCGTTTTGCTCAAACTGCTCCAAGTGGGGACACGGAGCGCGTGCTTGCCCTCGCGACGAACCGCGGTGCCGATACTGCGCTCTCCCCCATGCAAGCGCAGAATGCGCTGATAAGATTTCCGAAGGACAAGATATCCCTCGGAAATGCGTGAACTGCCGCCAAGAGCATAATGCGAATTCTGCATTATGTACATATTTTCCGAAGGATAGGAAAATGAAACATCAGAAGCAGCAAGTCCTTCCTGCCAAGAACGCCACCCCAGCTCCTTGCCTTACTGATGTGAAGGCCTTCCCAGCTCTTCCAAAGAAGAATGTGGTACGCTCTTCAAAGAAAGCCCAGGCATCACCCACAGCACCACCACCAACAGGAGCACCAGCCCCTGCAACACCAAGCACAACTCTAGTGCAACCTCCAGTACCCACCTCAACTCCAGCTCCAACTCCAACCCCAGCACCGCCCGCAATGCAACAGGATAAGCAAGAGTCCAACAGCGAAATCAAAGAACTGCTGTACACGCTGCTTAAGCAGATGGACAATATGATGAAACAGCAGGGCCACATGATGTTCATGATGCAACAGCAAATGGTCCAACAAACTAAATTCCAAGAAAGGATGGTCACTCTCCTGGAGCGACAACAGCCCACAAGGCTCGTCGAATTGCATCCGATAATGGACGTTGGAAGTGATCAAATAACGACCGATGGCTCCAAATAATTATTTGAAATGTATTACTTGGAACATTAATAGTTTGCAGAAACGCAAGGCAACTCTCTCTCAATATCTCCACGCTGAGGATGTTGATGTATGTTGCCTTCAAGAAGTCAGAACTAGTGCTCGCTATGCAAAAATTGCGGGATACACTTATTATGACAAACCTAATATGGCTAATCCCTCTACAAGAGGGCTTGGTATATATATTAAGAACTCCATACCATCTAAAGTAATTGATGTCAAGCGTGACACATGTGCTGAATATCTCGGTGTTAGATTATTTCTTGATGGCAAAACTATCATTATTATTAATGTATATAACCCGCATGACAGTGAAGAGGTACCTAAACCTCCTGACAATATGATACATAATGATACTGTGTTATTATGTGGAGATTTTAATGCTCGCCATCCTCTCCTTGGCTCTGAGGGTAGCACCATTGGCAAAAACGGTAAGGTATATTATGATTATCTTCAACACACAAGTGACCCTGTACGTCTATTATGTCCCTTAAAAAAAACTCATTTTCTAGGGGGCAAATTAGATTATGTAGCCTTGTACAATCAGCATTATTTACCAAGCACTACAGAGGTTATCCCATTCTTAATCAGCGATCACTGGGCATTAAGTATAACCCTACCATTATGTAAAAGAGACCCACCCCAGCCACGTTTACGATATCATATTGCCACTAAATATCATGACCAATTCATTGAAAGGATTGCCTGTTGGTATGAGGACTTTGCTCCTATCAATCTCGATCATTTTAATGATACACTCTGTCAGCAAGTTGGCAATATCATTAATCAACTTCACCCCAAAACCCCCACCATACATAGGTCTCCCACCTCCAGAGTCAAACGTGCACGACATCTAAACAAAGACCCTGAGATTAAGCTTCTTAAAAAATTAATACGATCAACTGTGAGTCAGCTAAAACATTTAGGAAGCAACCCCTACTTAGCTAAAGACCTTGTTTTCTTTAGTAGAAAACTGAACGAAATAATTACTCAAAAGCGAGAAGAGAGTTTGTATGCCTGGGCAGAATCAATTGACTCTACAACTCCCATGAGTAATGTGTGGAAGGACATCAATAAGATTAAAGCTAACTCATACAATGCAACACCTCATCCTCATCCAGAAACAGTAGCTTCATCTCTTCTTAACAAATGGTGTGAGGATTCTTCTCTTGATAATCTTCCATTATCCATACGCAGGTGCTCTTCCAATTTAAAACACAAAAATGAAATTGATTATCAGTGTCAATTAACAGATGATGCTGACATACCATTTACAACTGACGAACTTCTTGCAGCAATTAAGACTGGGAAATCCACTGCACCTGGGGACGATGGCATTACATATGACATTATCCGGCTCCTTGCTAAGGTACAGGCAAAGGGAAGAAATCCTCTTTTAGATCTCTTCAACTTAACCTATGCTACAGGCACTCTGCCTACCTCCTGGAAACAGGCAACCATCATTCCCATTCCAAAACCAGGACGCCCAGACGAATTTCGACCAATCTCACTAACATCCTGTCTCTCCAAAACCTGTGAAAGAATCCTTCTCACTCGTCTTCTTTATCAGACCAAAGACCAAATTCATCCATCTATCTTTGGTTTCCAGAAAGGGAAAGGAACACAGATGTGTTTAGCACAGTACCTAAATGGAAGCAAAGCACAGTCTTCATACTTCATAGACTTTAAAGGTGCTTTTGACAGAGCTTCTCCAACAGCAATTCTCCATGAATTAACTCTATTGGGAGTTAAGGGAAAGCTACTGTTATGGATAAAGGACTATTTATCTACAAGGAAAGTTAAAGTATGGTACCAAGGTACCTTTAGTGCTTTCGGTAAACTAGAGTTAGGTACCCCACAAGGGGGGGTACTGTCCCCTACACTATTTAACCCATCCCCGACGGGGGAATTCTAGTCTTGAATGTCCAAATGCCGGGGTGTTCGAATTATTAGGCCTAAATCAATTGAATGGCTGGCACAATACTGTGCCGCCCGGCCACTGGGCTTTTGAATGCGCGGTACACATGCTGTACCACCCGTCCTGTGTGGGTTAAGAAATCAAGACTTGGTTAGACAAATAAAAATGTTTTAGACATGTCCAAATAGTTTCCAATATATATTATATATTATCAGCTGAAATGGCCCCATCTTGGTGTTCTGGTGATTGCTCCACACCTCATGTCACGCAATTCTCGTTTCACCCAGGAAATTATTCACGATATCAAAGAGCACGCTTGGAACGTTTTAAGACCATTACAATTTATATGTAACAGATACGTTGGTGCCTCCCTCAGAGTCCTGAGGTTGATGTATATTACCTTGGTTCGGTCCGTGATTGACTATGCGAGTCCGGTTCTTAGTCTGTTACCCTCAAATGCTCTCAAACCCCTTGAAGTTCTGCAGAGCAAGGCTATGAGAATTATACTCGGTTGCCCAATGATTGCCAAAGTTCTGGTCATAAGGAAAGAATTAGATCTCCCCACAATCCTGATCGTGTTACCCAAGTCATACCGTTCTTGGTACTAGATATTTGCAGCTCCTACCCAAACCACAGATCTCCAAGCTCTCTGGCAAATGAGATCAGTCACAGAGTCAGGTTTGCTCGGCCTCGATATTCCAATCTAATGCACTCCAACTTAGAATGGAAAGCCAAAACTGCCCAGACCATCCTCAGCTTCAATGTGTGGAGCATTGATGCTCTTAATATCTCAGAAACCAAACTATCTGCACCATGGCATAGAACTAAATCCATGATTTTGACATCAAAAGTAAAGTCTCATTACCTGAAGTATATAGAAGATATCCTCCATCCTTTTGATGGTGAACCCCCACTTGCAATCTACTGTGATGCCTCCACTGATCCTCATGGAGCAGCTGGGATTGGAGTCTTAATTCCCGACATTTCTTATAAAGAAAGTGTGCAGTTCAGACTGGGCAAGCCTGACTGATGCTGAATCATTAGCCATATACCATGCCGTAAAGAAAGGTAGTGAACAGGGGCGCCACCTGGCTGTCTTTTCTGACAGTCAGGGTGCCCTCTATAGACTCACTGCATTTAACCCAGAAAACATGGTATCTAAAAACATCCTACATCAAATTTCCAGACTCTCAGAGCAGGGTATACAAGTGTCATTGCACTGGATACCGTCTCATATAGGAATACCATCATGTGAAAAAGTTGACCAGTTAGCCAAATTCGCACTTTCCTATGAAGAACCACACTATGCTATACCATTATCTCTTACTCAGATGAAAAGACGTATTAATAGCCATTTAAGAGATTATGAGGATCAGGTATGGGCTACAGAAAAGATGAAAAAGAATGGACAAGGCACTATCTGGCATTATGAAAGTATTGCTGGGACATCATACATGGACAAGCCCTATGAAATTTATAAAGGTCTGTCACGGAGGCAACAAGTTATACTAACCAGGCTACGCATAGGCTATCACTATACTATACAATATGTGCAGGATGCAGTTTTGGATGCAAAACCAGTCACATATCACCACTGTAAATTGTGCAAAAAAGCTAAATCACATAGTCTCAACCACTACTTGCTTTGCTGTACGGAAACTGCATCCTATCGATCGAACAGCACTGTACAAAGAACATCACTTGTAGATTATATTAATCTTATTATAGACACTGGTCTTGTCTTTGACATGATCAGTGACATAAAAGGTTTTTTACCGACTAGGTAAAACATGTAAATATGTTAACCAGTATAATGCAGCCCCTCAGGTATGTAAGATTTGTGCTTGACTAAGCCCTTTACGCAATAGAAGCTTAGCCAGTTTGGATAGATGCTTGACATCTTACCCTGGCTTTTTGCAAGGCATGTAAATTATTCTGCAAATAAACTGTATCAAATCAAATCAACCTACTGGCACAGGGGCACACTGTAGACATGGTTTGAGTCACATTCCTCTTCTTGTTTTGCCTGTACATCCTTTATCCCATGAGCAAGAGGTCGGTAACTTGCTGTGTGCCGACTTGCCATCGCTGCTAAAGGTAGTGCTTGCTAGAGACTGTGGATGGGTGCCATTCAAGGCTCTCTTTCCTGCTGTGCTAGGAGAAAGTGATGCTATCTGCAATAATTGCCAAAACCTCACAATTGCCGAATAGTGAAAACCTCAAATATTCCCTGATTTTTATTTTATGTAGTCTCATTCAGCCATTTAAAGAGTATTTTAAAGGTGGTTTACAGCAAAGCTTTATATAACAATGAAGTATGATTATAGTGGATAGTATATTACATATTTCAAGACTTCAATTCATGCATGAATATGTAAAAAAAATACTACTATATGTAGCTTTGATAAATGGGTGATACATAATTGTTTGAATCCTTTGGCTTGGATTACTTTTTTTTAACTTGTAAGAAACTGTATTTACAGTGTTTGACATGAAAAATATCTAAACAAGAGCAAAAAGCGTACTGGGTGTATTTTTATATCTATTAACCCTCTCGTGACGGGTGGTACAACACTGTACCGCGCATATTAGGCCTGTTCGCTGGGGACGCGATATGGTGTCGGTTATTTAACTGATTTAGGCCTATGCTTTCGAGAGCCCCGGCATTGTGACATGCAAGGCTGGAATGCCCCCGTCGTGAATGGATTAATAGTGCAGACTGGTAATTAAAGGCTATTAAAGTATATAGTCACAATCAGAGTAATATGTTCAAAGTTTATATTTGATGAGCAGCAAGTGGCCTCTTCAGAGAAAACTGCAGTACATCAAGTCGGTAACTCATGTAAAACAATAAAATACTTGAGTTTAGTTCATTTAGAGTGATAACCTATAATTTTATCAAAAAATGTGTTTTGTGTGATATCCATTTTCAACACTACTTCTTGAATGCACGTTTAATATGCGATGATAACTTTTGCCTCAATGAAAATATCATGAAAATATAAAGTATAGCACCTAGGTGAATTCTGCTTTGCTTGATGTGTCACGGAATGCATTCTATTTGCACAAATAAGTTCTATTAACTGACTGCTAATCTGCACAACTGCAATTTGAAGAAACAAACTTTTCTCATGCTTAACCCTTTCCCGACGGGGCACTCGCTACGCGAAGACCCCAATGCCGGGCGATTGCAATATTGCATTAAAATCGTCATACTGGCTTGACGCCCCGGCATCGGGAGTTTGGCTGTGTCACACGGGTGTGACGCACCGTCGTCATAGGGTTAAAGTAGCGTGATGTTAACAGATTCAAATTTATTTCACATGCCAATATGCTTGAATAAAAGCAAACTAGAATCAATGTATTTGTTGTATCTTATGAACTCAAAAGTTTTTTTTTTTTTTTTTTTTTTTATTAGAGGAAGAAGCAAATGACTGTAATGAAGATTTTTTTTCAAAGGCACGCCACAGAGGCACGGGTCGCTCTGTGAGCGTGACGGCTGCTTTTGTTCAAGCGGTACGACAATTTCGCTGTTGTACGCCCGACAGCGTCTATGCTCTGCCCACCAAGTTGAAATGATTGCATGACTGTGACGCTGCAGATAACGCCATAGGGTTTTGTATTTTAGGTGAAACCCATTTGCTTAATGTTATGGCAATTATAGTAATTATGATTGCACTTGTTACCATCACTCATTCAATAATTAGAGTACAATAAAGAAACTGTAAACAAAATCCTCCAACCTCATATAGGACACAGCGCCCCTATCTGGCCAAAACCTGCATCATGTCTCTCATGACACCCATCAGCAATGGGTTAATATGTAAAGTCACTTTTTTATTATATAAAGTGTTTCAATATATTAGCCTGGTATGCTGTGAATTATCTGAGCAATGTTGGGCAAAGCAACATGACAAATGTCACTGAAGTTCTGCTGATGTTCTTGTAAAAATAAAATTAATCACAAATTAGATATTAACAACAACTATTTTATATCACTGCATGTGTAACACTCATCTGTGCTTGACTCTATATCAAACACTATCACCATGATGCTGGCAACAACCACAACATTAATCCATTGCAGACAGGATAGATTTGCTTGGCCAGTCTCCAGGATGGGTTTTATTTCAGATCAAGGCAGCTTCATGCAACATACCTTGACTTTTCCCACTCTTTTTCAGTCTCTCATTGTAAAACTAAAGCATTTTCATGTTTGTTATTTTTTTGTGATTTATTATATCATATGACAGGGCTCTTATCAATACTAACAGTTGACTAAAATTGTAGTCCATATCAGCTCATTATTTTCTTTATACTAGGTGTGATAGAAGTATTGCTGTTTTATGGGAGGACAAAGGTCAACTTCATTTATTTGTATTCGTGTACTCTTGTGAACAAATACGAAAAATATGACCATTCACAATGAAAATAACATGAAGAGACTGTGAGTGCAACATTAAAAAGCATCCCTACTGGCACAGGGGCACATTGTAGACACTGGGCATGGTTTAAGTCACCTTCCTCTTCCTGTTCTTGCCTGCACATCCTTCATCTGCGGT
>BOPN01000711.1:268758-273758 GCA_017312705.2 Penaeus japonicus | reverse complement strand
CTTCTCAACTCTTGAGGTACAAAAACATAAAAGGATTTTATAAAGGTAATATTTTCTTGCACATGATGCAAAAAAAAAAAAACGAATTTAAATCTTTTCTTATAAATATTTTTGACTATATTAATAGATTTAATTTTTTTGTTTACTAACTTTGTTAAGATTGTTAGAAAGTATTTTATGTGCACATTGTGTAATAAATAATAGAAATATGACAGAGTAGGATAGACTGCAGAAAAAATTCCAGAAGAAAAAATGTAAATAAAACATATCCATATTCGTACAATTCATTTGAAATTCAGGTATAAAGATCAGGAAACACCTATACATAATATACATACTATATACATTTCTAAAACAATAAAAGCATTATTTTACATCATTAACCATACCATGGAGGGTCACATCTTAACCCTCTCTGGACGGGTGGTACAGTACTGTACCGCGCATTCAAAAGCCCAGTGGCCGGGCGGCACAGTATTGTGCCAGCCATTTAATTGATTTAGGCCTAATAATTCGACATTGGGACATTCAAGGCTGGAATGCCCCCGTCGTAAGTGGGTTAACCCATTGCGTATGGGGTTAGATTCGCTTGCCCAGTCTCCAGGATAGGTTTTATTTTAGAGCGAAGCAGCTTGAAGCAACATAATTTGAATCTTCCCACTCTCTTTCAGTCACTCATGGAAACACTAAAGTCATTTTTGTGTGGTTTATTGAGTTTAGACACTTATATGTGCCATATGACAGGCTCTATCAGTGTTGCAGTTGACTAAAATTGTAGTATATGATCCATATAAGCTCATTATTTTCTTTATGCTCAGTGTGATAGGAGTATTGCTGTTTTATGGGAGGACAAAAGGCAACTTTATTTTTTTGTATATTTGTGCTGTCATGAACGAATACGAAACAATGAAGATAACATAAAAAGGTAGGGAAAAGGAATAAAACCAATGATTGTAACTGTCAGTGTCACAGTGAAAGGCATCCATACTGGCACAGGAGCACATTTTAGACAATGGGTATGGATTGAGTCACCTTCCTCTTCTCGTTCTGCCTGCACAACCTTCATCAGCGGTACTTTAGAGCAAGAGGTCGTCAACTTAGCGTGTGTCAACGCTCTATAAACATAGTGCTTGCTAGACACCGTGGATGGGTGCCTGCTGGTGAAAGGAAAAAGTGGTGCCATCTAGGTTTTGGACATTAGCCCAATGATGATGGTGTGTCACACCCATGTGACACAGCAAAGTGCCTGATGACGGGGCAACACACGAGTGCGACGTTCCCGATGCAATATTGCATAGGCCCGGCGTAGGGGGTTTTCACTCCTCACCGGGCCCGTCAGGATTGGGTTAAGTTAGGTTAATATCACGGTAATTATAGTACTTATGACTGCAGTTGCCATCATCACTCACTCCTTTTTCATAGTACAATAAAATAGCACAGTGATCCAAAGTTCCCGAGCATCATGAACGTCGACGCCTGTCATCAGGCCAAAGCTCCTATGTCATGTATGTCATGACACCCGTCCACAATGGATTAAGAAATGAAGTCTTGGGTGGGGATGTAATATGTTTTCTGTTACTGTCCAGAATTACGGTATGAGGCTAAATATGGTATACTGGCTAATACTAATTAGCCTTTGGTATGATACCCTAAATACACAAATGAATATATGAATAGCTTGTAATTTCAAGAAAAAGGAAAATGCAGTATGAAGGTTATTTTATACCATGAAACATGCCAATCTCGATGGGGTTAATAATTCTACATTTGAAAATTAAGCAGACTTTGCGATACCTACATATTATGAACACATAACTTCTTTGTGCCATTTCATCTCTATGTCTATTTCACTAATGCATGAGTTTATCATGTTAATAACTCACTTACTGCAGCTAGGCTTTTCCCCAATATCACACTGCCTTCTTTACAAATTCAATTGAAATAGATAGCTAATGATATCAAGAGGATACGAATTCAAAAAAGATGGTGTACTTAAAAGCATCAATATCTATCATAAACTAACACAACAACTCCAGATGGTTTTAGGAGGGATGCATGTCATGCCATGATTTGAATGGCCATGCCAGTTGCTGGTTATATATCTATTCCATATGAGGATTGGTGCCTGACTGTCCTTGCTTGAGATTGTGCTCTTTTTGCATCAAATCTATGTATATCATTAAATGTAAATACACAATGTAAACATGCCTTGGCACTTTGGGTTCACTGGCTGGTATACCCACATATGAGGGTTAGCATTGGGGGCAGGTCCTGTTCCCAGAGCATGATCCCGGAGTGCCAACTCTAGGGTAGTTAAACACACCAATGGAAGAGAACCGATTGAAACTGCTATTGGCAAGACATGACAGTGCCCATGACGTGAGGGAACTGAGATGTTGCCCAGAGTGCCAACTCTAGGGTAGCTAAACACACCAATGGAAGAGAACCGATTGAAACTGCTATTGGCAAGACATGACAGTGCCTATGACATGAGGACACTGAGATGTTGCTGATAGTGTGGACAACGATACAGCTTTGTACCATTAGTTACTGACTAACAACTGTACAGAGCAGAGGCTTGCTGGTGTTTCCAACCTTATTTCTTTTTGTGGCTGAACAATTGGTTGAATATGAAGAACTTTTTACAAACAGGAGGCACTGTGACAACTTGATGTGATGAAGAGTGGTTTTGGCTCCACTGGGGCATTTCCAACCATGCAGGCCTGGGTAACAATTTTTTTTTTTCTCTTTTGTACTACTTGTGCTACTTATACCTAGCAAACACTCTCGATGAAATATACAAAAAATGTTTCCCTCCAACTTTGATGTAACTTGGGATATTATAAAATGTCTCACACCTTAACCCGTTAACGACAGGTAACTAGATATCATGTCTAGTGGTTTTTGGGCCACACGCCGGGGACGCGTTATTTTGTCCAGCCTGGAGCGCGGGATGGCGCACGGCCAGTGCGGCCAAGAATCCCAACGCGTTAGGCCTATGCATTCAAAAGTCCCGGAATTTTGGTCTTTTTAAACAGAAAAGATCCCGTCAGGAATGGGTTAAACCTTTCTGAAGTATTCAATACTTCATCATGTGTTTTAATTACTTGTTTATATATCATCATAGCCAATAAATAAATTGAATAATATTATATAGCCATAGTAAACTGTAGCAAACAGCCTGCATACAGCATAGTAGGGTAAATCTAGTGAGATTTGTCCTAGCAGACATTAACATTGCCTAACTATGTAGACTATAACCACATACAAATAAAATAGTGCCAAGTGACCCACATGCAGATGGACATAAGAGACTTCTGCATGCATTATAACTGCAACACACATGTAAATTCCCCATGTGACCATGCCTTGTGATGATATTCTGAAAGGTGACCGGCTGCCGGCAGCATAGAACATTCTCAAACTCAAAGTTCTAAATTAATCAACTTATGACAAAATTAATCAACACCAACCTATATTTTAAGTAAAGTCTTTTTTTCTGATTTGTTTCACAAATACTTATTATAAAACCTTTTTATATTTCCATAATTAATAAATAATTATTATATCCCTGTCATTTCTATGAATACGGAAACATATGAGAATAACACATACTGTTAACCCTGAAACGACTCAGTCAAATAGTTTCTGTTTTCTTGCACAAAACCTAATGAGAACACAAACAAGACAGTCTACTACGATAATAAACTTGCCACATCTTGAATATTATGAAACTCGTCCGTTTCGTCAACATTGCCCGTCTGGATCGCCTTAACACGTTAAGTCAGTGTATAAAAATCGTAATCACTGAAAAATATGTAACTATCACAACATCATAAGATGCTAATGATATCCTTTTCTTATTTGAAAGAAATGTGTTGCATCTCCAAAATCGGGAATAGATCATCAATCAAATCGTACATTTACTTTACAATATTATCTTGGTAAGGATTGCATCATCTCGTTTTCAAGGTTGACGTCTGTGCAATGATCGGCAAAATGAAAGTAACAAAAATACTGATAAGATTATATGATATTTCCTGTTACAGAATACCTCTGTGTAATCAGTTAAAAGTAACCTTTCTTGTTTCCCTTTTCTTTATCCCAATCTCCCTCTCTTTACTGTTTATTTCCTCCCCCGCCTCTCTCTTGCTTCATTCTACCACCTTTTTATTGTACCATCAGCGGCAAGTTCAGAAATAGGCGCCTATGATTTTTATGAGACGAGAGATTTATATTTTTTAGAATTTGATTAGGTTTTACGATATATTTTGCTTTTGAAAATTGACAACGAATTTCAATGTAGACCCCATAGAACAGAGATAAATGACTAGTTTTCTGTTGAAGGTGTATCTATTTTATTTCTTAAATTATCAATTTAGAGATTTGTTAGTTACAAATAAGTTCAATAATTTTCTCTAATAAAATATTAGAAACACACGTCTACATTCCCTCTAGCTGAACTTTGGCAAAATAACATTACAGAACCACTGTTTAAATTGACAGGCGTTCGTGGGCTGTGATGCTGCCTTTATTCTGTCTCTTTTGCCAACCTTCTTGTCGCCAATAATTCTTTTACAACTGACTATCTACCACCCATTTTTCAGTTCAGATATATCTTTAGGTACATATGAACTACATATGCCTTCACTAAATTAATGTAACATTTATTAACAAAAAATGTAATTTACATTTAAACTGCATAGTTCATATAATATTACGAGGTTATTCTTTCAGCTGTTTATTAACTTGTCTTTCATATTTAGCTAATTCTGAGTGCGGTTATACCTTTGTACCCGCCTAGCGAACGGAGTAGCTTGAGCGCCATGACACTTCTATGAGTTCTTGTGATTTAAGTTCGACTTTGCTGCACATCTTAGAATATATTATACCAAAGAATTATGTAAAATCCTTTATATGTGAAATGTGGTAGGCCTACACAAAGTGAAGGTTCTTCTTTACTCTTTTCAGACTATACAATTAAGTAGAATAGAACTTGA
>BOPN01000711.1:251258-258758 GCA_017312705.2 Penaeus japonicus | reverse complement strand
TGAGAAAGTGGCTAGTAAGAAAAGATACAAATATTTATGTTTACGTTGGATGGTCAAGGGAGGAACCCTTCAATAATCTATTAATTCTAATAAAATATTATTGTGGATAATTATTTGAATAACATGATATTTATTATAAATAGGTTTTATTCATGTACTTATTTTTGTATGTAATATTTAAAAAAAGGATAAATTCTAGAATAAACATTATAGTTTTTGTTTTGATCTCTCTCCCTCTAGCGGAGGAGCGGACACCCACACAGCGGTGTATTGGTTTTCCCCTGCTAGCTGGGAGACCTCACCCCAGATCACTCGCTAGTTGGGGACGTTTTCTCCATGCACTTAGGGATCCCCTGCTACAAGTTACTAGTGTGACCATGGCTTAAGATTGACAGGCACGGTGCTGAAACCGATCGGCTACTCGACCCACCCGCTAAAAGAATTGTCTAATTAGACGCCTTATGAGACATCATGGAATTTACCTATTTATTCTTAGCAGAGCAGTGATAGCGAGGTCACTGCTCAGCAGCAACGGAATCACAAATTCAAGTCCCAAATCAGGTTACCGAGGTTATATATATGTGAGAAATATGGTAGAATGCAATAACGCATTTTAATATATTGTCTGTGAAACCTCGCTATCACTGCTCTGCTAAGAACAAATAGGTAAATTCCATGACGTCTCATAAGGCGTCTGGTCAGACAATTCTTTTAGCGGGTCGAGTAGCCAATCGGTTTCAGCACCGTGCCTGTCAACCTTACGGCATGTGTTCGAGTTCCGGTCAGGGAGGTAAAATTTGTATATGTATATATATATATATATATATATATATATATATATATTTATTTATATATATATATATATACAATTATATATATATGTATATACAATTATATATATATGTGTGTGTGTGTGTGTGTGTATGGTAATTACTTTCAGAAGACATCTTCGTAATATTGGTCAATATAGTTACCTGATAAAGCATAATAAACGCCTATAAACATAAAAAGAAAAATAATGAATGTTTTATTCCTTCTAGGAATGACATGTGTTTCAGCAACTTGATCTCTTATAAGAAAAAAATAGAAATAGAAGATACTAATGAAAAAAGTTAACAAACTGAAATGAACTTGCTTGGGCAGAATATGATACAAGAAATGCACAAAAATAGATGAGCCAGAATATGCACTGTAAGAAGGAAAAACCGCAGAGATTGACGATAAATTATGGTAGCATGATGTTGCTGTGGTTGCTGGTTTAAAATGGATGTCTAGAATTAAGGACAATGGATGTTAGAGAGGCCACCGGCAGTGGGCTGAACGGTTTATGATATATATATGTACATATATAATTACACACGCACACACACACACATATATATATAAATATATACATGTGTGTGTATGTGTGTGTCCTGGTTATGTAAATGTAATATACTTATTGATGATAAATCGGATTATTTATAATCTAAAACTTCCAGCCATATTCTAGGCAGCTAATCTACTGATCACAGTCAGAAGGTACACCTCACTTCGATAGTTAAGAAGACAATGCTCATGTTGTCATCTGGTTCTTTTCACTAAGCAAAAGCTGCTAACCGTGAATTGTATTCAGTGTTGGAAATAATACTCTTGTTCATTCCTTGGTTTTCTAATAAATAAAACTGTATAGAATCAATTAACTTTAAACATAGGATACAAAGCAGTAAACACCAAGTTTTATAAACTAAATTTATCCTGTATTATAATGTAACCGGCAAAATTAATAAATAGGTTCTATGTAGATGGGAGGTAAAATACTCAGTTATTATTTATATTCGATGCTTATTGGCAATACATGTCTTTTTATACAGTATATAACTGATGGCTGGCAATGTTCAGATAATTGACAATCCTGCTCCCTGTTCTCCTGAGCCTTGTTCACCTGTGCATATGGTATATATACTTCAGATCTATCAAAAATATAATGAAGTGGGATATATATATATATATATATATATATATATATATATATACACACACACACACACACACACACACACACACACACACACACACACACACATATATATATATATATATATATATATATATATATATATATATATATATATATATATATATATATCTTGCTTTATATTTGCTCTCATTTATTTCTAAGTAGTTTATATTTGCTAGAAAAAGAAACCATAGGCTTCATTTCAACAGTGGTGCCCAGAATGTATACCTGTTTAATATTTAATAATGTCCTTCTTAAAGTGTCAATGCTTTAAAATAATTTAATCTTTTGTTTCCTATTCTAATATCATCACAGGGTCGCTAGCTGTTCTGAGATCCTCTACACTTTATTTTTGGACCGCAAGGTATCCAGTAGACGTTGGTGGCCACTACCTGCATCTCTTTGACTCTCCCTATAGTATTTAAACATCCATCTATGATATACCTCAATCCACCTCCCTACCCTGATCTATCTCCCTCAGATACAGTTGCTGTCCCTGAACTATCTCTCCATATTCACGGAATCGTCCAACGCACCCAATGGTGTCATGATATACATGACGCAGGAGTTCAGGCCTGACGACGGGCGTCATAATGTACTTGGTGTTCGGGTTTTTTTGATCACTGTGTTACTTTATTGTGTTATGAGTAATGAAGGAGGCTATCACTATGGACCGATAGGACACAGCAAGTTGCCGACCTCTTGCTCTAAAGTACTGCAGATGAAGGATGTGCAGGCAGAACAGGAAGAGGAAGGTGACTCGACCCATGCCCAATGTCTACAATGTGCCCCTGCCAGTAGGGATGCCTTTTACTGTGGCACTCAGTTATAAGCACAAGTTTCCTTCCTCTTTCCTACCTCTTTATGTTATCTTCATTGTGGGTGGCTATATGTTTCATATTCGTTCAGTAGATAAATACGAAAAAAATAAAGTTTGTTTCTGTTCTCCCATAAAACAGCAATACTTCGATCACACTGGATATAAAGAAAATAATGAGCTGATATGGACCTTAAACTACAATTTTAGCCAGCTGCACCATTAATAGACCTTGAGTTATGACTGATATACGACTCTAAATACAGTAAAACACATAAACATTAAAACACAAAAGTGGTTCTAGCTTTACAACGAGTGACTAAAAGAGAGTGGAAAAAGTTAAGGTATGTTGCGTAGTTTTTTGTCTTGACGTGGGCAAACCTGATTTTGCACAATGCATTACGCACTGCCAAGAGAGTGAGTAGGGACATTCAGGTGAAGTAGGTCAGAACAGCTGTTCCCAAACTGTGGTGCAAGGTTTGTCTGAGATGGACGTTGTGGTGCATAATGGCATAATCGTTTTGCAGTTATGACATTTATTGACATCATCTACTGGTTATAATCTTTCAGATATGATCATTAATATCAGTAAACATTTGAGTTGTCTAACTGTTATGAAATGAAATGTGATAAAACAATTATCAATAAATGATAGTAATGGTGGTGGAAGTAGGAAGGACTTTCATAGCCAGGAAGGTGGTAAGTGGCCTGAAAAAAATGGGAACTGCTGAATTCAAACGGTAAGCACCACTGACAGTGAACTCTATAGTGATGAAAAATAAGGGTGATTTTTTTTCTATTATTTCCTGTGAGTTGGTTATGATTGTAAAAGACTTTATTACTATAAATAAACAAGCCGAGAGTTTTCTTTACTTTTGATACTCCTAGGGATGCCGAATAAAACACTAAAATATATGTTGCTACATTTGTTTTTACACACAGCGTTCTCATTACTTGGCTTTCGTGACACCACTTGGCTCCTCCCCCTTTCTACCTGGTTCAAATTATAAAGGAATGATCCATGTCCTTGCGTTACTGAAGTGTAAACAATGAAGTTGAGACTTCTTTTTTTGTCTCCATATGTACTACAGAACGTGTACATTTTAAAAATTAAGTTCTTAAATTACTCAGAAAAGGAATATGTGGGAAAGAAATAAATCCATAAGTATCAAGAAGCAATAATAATAGCTATCTTTAGTTGCTATAATAAAACAAATATTTGTATTAGAATGCTTGCAGTACCCTCAAAAATACCCTTTATTTACTTTATATCATAAAATATCCTGTATATTTTCATTATATATATGCTGCTGATGTCGTCGTACATTTAAAGTTGTATATCATATAGTTTGTGTGATTTCATCATAATACTTTTCTCTGATTTTCTTTTTTTTGTTTTACTTAAATGTATACTTGTCTTTCAGCAAACTGTTGATATATAATTTATACAGTTAAATCTTTTTAAAAAATCAGCAAAACAGTAACTTTCATCAATAAAACATTTCCGCCTGTGTCAGCGTGTGCTGACTCGTGAGACTTTTTTGACTTTGACGATTTTATTGAGACAAGTGATTACATACATCTCAAAAGGATGAGGTAACATAGTTATCCTCACCCCAATCTTAGTCTTTCTTTGAGAGTGTGCCAACGAGAGTTGTGACTCGATCTGAGCTTGATCCTTACCCATCGCGATGCCTAACCACGGCAGTGACCACCAGGCGAGTGGAAACTCACGAGCTTTGAAATCCCGTGACTAACTACGATTTAGTAGAAAGGAGCTGCTTGCCAACTAGGATTTCCATCGAGACGGTATGGCACTGTTTAACTACATTGAGTTAGGTTAGGATAGGTTAAATTATTAATAATAATAATGAAAACAGGAGCTAGTTACTATCAAGCATTTTTCTCGAAACGATATGGCATTGCCCGTTTTTACCTAACTGGTTAGGGAAGGATAGGTTAGGTTAATAATGTTAATAACAATAATAATGATAACAAATCTTCCTAAATGAGGGGTTAATGACATTTAAAAAATGATAAAAATAAAAAAAGGTAAATAATATCAGCAAAATTAATGGTAAATGTGATCATAACTCTTGATTAAAGACCCCGATGATAACAGATAAAAATAAAGATAATAATGAGGATGAAAGTAAGGGTGCCGATAACCACGATCATCACGAAAAGGTGAAAATTACAATATTGAGGTTAATGATAAAATTGACGATATCAGTAAAAACGATGATAATTTCAGGGATGGTGATGACAATGAAGATAGTGCTATGGTCAAATCCTATCAATTGTTTTGGAGATTGTTACATAGTTATACACATCACTGGCATCATCTGTCACAAAACATGTTTTAATATCAAGACTTATAATAAGCACGATGCCGTACTAAGATTCGATATAATAATATTAGTCACATAAGTGGTCTGTAATTGTTATTATCCTTATAATGGTGTTCACGTCTCGCTAAAGTGTGGTTCTCTACGTGTAGAATACAGTGTAGCATTCTACATGAATATACCCTCATGTTGGTTGAGGTACACATGGACCACATCAACCTTCTCGACCTTTGTATGGGTCCCATCACGGGCCCATGGGCCGTGACGGCCCTGTGTTTCCGCTTTCCATCTTTTCCCATTTCCTTGCTTCGTTCTTCTTTTTTTCCATTTCCATCTACCGCTGGCATTAGCCGGCGTTAACAGAGAACGACATAGATAAAAAAAGATAAGGCATAAGATATAACTAGTGATAATAGTGAAGTTAAGAATAATAATACACATGAAAACTACATTATTGAGAAATATAATGAAATTGATGACAAGTAAAGACGACGACGGCGATGATGATGATAGATTTAAATCACTGTCGATACTACATCTGTTACTGCTACTAATGACAACAAATAAGGATAACTATAAGATGATGATTATAATGATAATTATATTAACAACGCTGGTGAGGGTAACAATAATTATATGATATTGATGATAATTACATCATTACCATGATGAAAATAAAGGATGAAAACGTAATTCGGCAAATCAATGTCAAACTTGTAATTACTGTTATCGATTGTGTATTACTGCTTATATACGCATTATATGTGTATACATTCTGCTTTCCTGCGTGTGTATCTGACCCCTTCCTACCCTTCTCGGGCTTCACTTGAGTAGGTTATCCAGAATGTTCTGTAAAAGTAAAACAATTGTTACATGAACATGTACTGAATTTGCATAAGGAATATGTCAATTATTAATTGTTATTGTCATTGGTTTACATATGCAAACGAGTTATGTATTTCAACTGCTTACAAAAATTTTGTCGTGTGAGACTGTTGTCTGCCCCTTCCTTTGGCTGTGCAGGCTTCCCGACTGTAGATTATCCAGAATTTTCTACAAATGCCATAGTGATTCACAAAACACTTAGTATCTAGAGGAATAAAGATAAAACACATGTTTTTTTTCCATCAACCAATAAGTGAACATCATGTGCTTGAATACCTCGTTGAATTAAAGAGACAAATATAGCGTATTAAAGGCCCTGTTCAACTGTTTCCTTGGTAACACAGCAACACAGTCCGGGTCAAGGAGTACGGACGCATGTATATAGCTTTATGTAAGAGGATTTTGTGACATTTTTTCAATAAGATAATAATGACATAAATATTGTGCCATATGCAAACCATGAATACTTAGTAGCCACCAAAGATTGTGTGAATATTTGAATACTCGAAAGGAGAAATCGGCACCTCTGCCCTGGCGACGGACCCGGAGTTTAACCGACCTAATAATCAACACCCAATATGGCTACGTGTGAATCGTTCGCTCTCCGAGATGTGTTTTCTGACGATGATTTGTCCATGTTAGCGAAGTCATTCAAGAATGAAAAGTTTCGAGAACTTTTTGCAGAGTATGCTAAAGACTTATGTGATCCGGAAAAACAAAAACAGTATGAACGTGAGTTAAAGCAGTACGAAAAAGAACGGGGGGTTGACATTGTTTTCGTGGAGCCTCGACCCTTCCTCGCCCTCGCGGCCGGAGGCGGCGGCGGTGAGCAAGTCTTCTTGAATATTTGTTCGAGTGACGCGATTCAGAAGCCATCCTTCGAGATAGTCAACGATGATGCTGAGAAGGGCCAAAAATGGTCCTTCCCCCACGCTATCCCCCAGCCGCGCCGGGAGCACCTTAGCAACGAAGTGTTGCTAGGGGAGGGCAAGGGGGGCCTTGCCACAGTGCACGATGTGGTCTTCCATCCCGACGCGATGCTGCTCGCAAGTAGTAACAAACAAATGAGGCAGACTCTAATCCAGACTGCCGTGGACAGCGTGAATAAGAACAGTAATGTAACCCTGAATAATCTAAAGGAAATTGAGGGAATTAACTATATTGGGCAACCATTAAAATCTGTGATAAAGAAAGTTGTTGATCAGACTTTGCATGATGAGAGTGGAAAGTGCGATATCTTTGGCCAGAAAAGTGAAGAAAGGACTAGTAGCTGTAGAAAAAACAAAGAAAAAAATAGGAACACCAAAGATAATGGAACCAAAATTGGGAAAGGGAAGCAGTTGGTGCCAGTAACGCCAGTATTCAAAGTGAAACATGTTAGCAAGATGGATATGCAAGATTTCTCTGTGCAACTGATACCAGATTGGAAGAATGGAAGACCGAATCGTCCT
>BOPN01000711.1:241258-243758 GCA_017312705.2 Penaeus japonicus | reverse complement strand
ACACACACACACACACACACACACACACACACACACACACACACACACACACACACACACACACACTTGCACACACACACACTTGCACACACACACACTTGCACACACACACACACTTGCACACACACACACACACACACACACACACACACACACACGCACGCACGCGCACACGCGCACACACACACACACACACACACACACACACACACACACACACACACACACACACACACACACACACACACACACACACACACACACACACACACACACACACACACACACACACACACACACACACACACACACACACACACACACACACACACACACACACACACACACACACACACACACACTGTCTTTCTTTCTTTCCTTCCTTGCGCGCACTCGTACACGCAGGCGCGCACACACACACACACACACACACACACACACACACACACACACACACACACACACACACACACACACACACACACACACACGCACACACACGCACACACACACACACACACACACACTGTCTTTCTTTCTTTCCCCTCCCCTCCCTCTCCCTCCCTCTCCCTCTCCCTCTCTCTCCCTCTCCCTCTCCCTCCCTCTCTCTCCCCCTCCCTCTCTCTCTCTCTCTCTCTCTCTCTCTCTCTCTCTCTCTCTCTCTCTCTCTCTCTCTCTCTCTCTCTCTCTCTCTCTCTCTCTCTCTCTCTCTCTCTCTCTCTCTCTCTCTCTCTCTCTCTCTCTCTCTCTCTCTCTCTCTCTCTCTCTCTCTCTCTCTCTCTCTCTCTCTCTCTCTCTCTCTCTCTCTCTCTCTCTCATATTCATCTGCTCGCTAATCTGATGAAAAGAGGACTATATGCAAGGATATCGGTATGGCCAAAATTGCCAGTCACAGTTACTAGTTATTTACCTCGCCGCCTCGTGCTTGTCTCACTAACTGGCTTTTTGTTTGATACCTTTCTTATCTTTTACTATCACACACACACACACACGCACACACACACTATATGTATATATATCTATATATATCTATCTATCTATCTATATATATATAATTATATATATAGATATATAAATATATAAATATATGTGTGTGTGTGTGCGTGTGTGCGTGTGTGCGCGCGCGCGCTCTCCGCTGGTCCTTTCAAGTTGCTTCTCGTGTTCTTCGATGCATTTTCAATTTTGTTTTATTGGCGAAAAAGCTTTTATTATTGTTATCTTTACTCTAACCTAACTTTTTCTTTTTTGTTTTTCTCTTTCTCCCCCACCCTTTCGTCCACTTTCTGTTCTCGATTTTCAAGGTTGGGAAACCTTCTTGACGCACGCAGTAAGCTAGGGCTATGCCTATGTCTGGAGGCGATTCATGCTTGTTTGTTAGCGTAAAGTGCATGGGGTTGGGTGTATGCATACGTTTGACGTGTTCCCGAGTGCAGTGATGAAAAATCTCAGCCTTCATCCATACGTACGTATTGGTGGTCGTGTGTATTTTGTAGACTTCCATCGATATAAAACAATACCCGATGTGTTTCCCAGCCACACATAAATATACCATTGTCGTTATGTTGCAAGTGCAGCATCGTCGCCTGTACGTTTCTCGAATACTAGAGGTAGGAAAGAGGGGAAAGTCTCCCTCCCTTTCCCCTACACCCTCTCTTCCTCCTTCCCCCTCCACCCTCCCCTCCTTCATCCCTCCGCACACCTCTCTTGTCTTTATTTCTCTATAATATATGATTATTTCCCGACCGTGCTCACGGTGTGGGCTTGGCTAGGAAGCTCTAGCAGTGGCGGATACCGAGAGATTACAGACGAGAAGTGGAATGTTGGATCGAGTGAGCCCGGTGCCATTTTATAAACTGTTGGCGCGGGCGTGTATTGCGCGCCCAGCTCGTCTTTTTCCGGGAACAGAGGGAAGGGGAGAGAGGAAGATGTGCAAAATAAAAGTTTAAAGAAGTGAGTTAAGGAAGATAAAAGATTTATAGATTGGAAAGGCATTGAGTATTGATAAGAGAATTTGCTGATAAGATAATCAATGGGCTGAACATTTACTGATTAGTTTTTCAGCTTTCAATTGGGCAATCCTTGTCATGCAGTTATATTCCCTGTCGAGATAACATCATTTAGCTTACATTTGACTAGTTGTTTTGATAGCTATGGCCGCATTGGAATAGCGTACATTCCACTAGCGAATGGCGCCTGCTTTTAGAAAATGACACATTAATTTTATTTACAATTGATTTACTTATTTACATTTATTATGTCGTTAACTAGAAAAGGCAGCTTGAAGTATCATAACAAAAAATCCGATACGCACGTATTTACCTACGAGTACAGGGGTATGACCCATTTGAATCCCACACTGATTATATTGACCAGAAAAAATGTTGATTTTATATATCACTGACAATTATTTTGCTGGGCTCAATTTTGCGTGAAATATCAACTAAATCAATACATTTGTTGTGATCGGTGCTTACTCATGAGAACAAATACATATCTCCAG
>BOPN01000711.1:231258-236258 GCA_017312705.2 Penaeus japonicus | reverse complement strand
AACCAGAACGAAACAAGTATAGTTAAAAAAAGTAAAATTCTAGATTAATTTCTTGGTTTGGCGTACAGCAGTAAAGGTTGTTGCGGATTCGGCCGTAGTTCAGAGCAAAACAAACCCGAGATGGAAGTCGGTTGAGAGAAAGCGGTTGAGAGTATTGAGCTCTTTCGTGGACGTATTGCGGCCTTGACGCGGAGGTAAATATTAGAAGGTTGATTGATGCTTAAATAACGTAATGTTTGTCGCTTAAGGGATAACATGTAACGCATGTAGAAATTGGAATCTACTAATTTCTGCATGCCATGCAACGATACTGGATTTTTTCTTCCTGCATCAAAGTAGGAGATTGATAATTCGTTTCCCATGAAAACATCAATCGCATGGGGGAGAAAATTGCAAATGTTACATGTAAATGAAAAGAAAAGGACAAAAAAACGAATTGAAGTCAAAGTTACTACTTATTCAATAAGTGATCAACGGTTTTTATTGAGAAGAAACCATTATGGTTGACTGCACATATATAGTGAGTGCAGACCTTCCATCCATCGTACAGATTACCTCTGCCCCTTCTCCCTCATTCTGACCAGCATCAGGTCAGAACTCATTACGTATACGGCTCACAGTCGACCACCGACTTTCTGCCAGTGCTGATACACTGCGCCAGCTTGGTACGGCGCGCCAATAATTTCTTCTCATGCTTGAGACGTCTCTTGACTCATTCTCTCTTCGTTCGTACTACAGATGTGGGTGCCGTCCGCGATTTATTGTTGCTTGTTAGCCCTTCCGTTTTCTGCGTCCATTATCATTTTCACCGTACACGTATCATGAGTGTACCGTTTATTACCCCCGCGTTGTCACGTGGCTACACTCCAACCATAACTCCTGTGATAGTCACGAAAACGAATGGAGAGGTCGTTTTGTAGTTCAAGCGAAATGGTGCGGTCAAGCGGGAATGTGAGTGCTTTAAGGAATCCCCGCGTGGTGTCTCAAGAGGAAGAAGGGTTCATCTTCAATTTATTATGTTTATGGGACATTTGCCATTGTAATTGTTTTTTTCTGTTTGCTGTTAGTCTCAACTTTACGTGTTGGCACAGTCAGTTGAAGGAAGCGCGCAATAGGAATAGAATGTTGATACAGACTAGGATGAGAGATGGCAGGAAAAGGGACTATATTTTAATCCACGCTTTGATATCAAGGGTCTTCCAATCGCTCAAAACCCTATTGCATAACACGAGTGCATCAATGATTCAGGATACGTTTCTTTGAGACTAGGGCGAGAGAAAGTCTTTATGGATGTGCAGTAAGGAATTCTACAAGATCAGTCAACGTGATGGACGAGTATGATGAGACTTCTCGTGTTTATGTCTGTCTCTCCATTTCTTAGTTTTGTGTTTGTCGCAGTTATTACTTTCTTCATCCATACTCTGTATCAACTTATCTCCCAGTTTCTCTCCCGCCCGTTCTCTCTCTCCCCCCCCCCCCTTTCAACCCGTGCAGTTGAACAAGGATCCTAAGCGGGACATCTTGTTGACGCTCAATCGGGTAATTGAATGTAATCACGTGGCGTGTCCCGGGACCTGCACACGCCCACATGCCACATGGTTGAAAGTTGTTTACATCTCCATTCTATCTTGGTTATCCGTAATTATATATCATTTTTGCTTTACATCTCCGACAACTTTATTAACGATCCAATTACTAAACAGTATTTCAAACTGATTCCGTCTATGGGTCACTCTCGCTCTCTCTCCTCTCTCGTTCAGTCCTCTTTCTCTCTGCTCTCTCTATCTATCCTCTCTCTCTCTCTCCTCCCTCTTTCTATCTGTAAGGTGGCCGAATGATGCGGTCAGCAGGCGTTTCTTGACAGAGTCTCGTTCAGCAATCTCAAGTAAAGGTGTCGGTGTGACACCGTGGTAGCGAGGAGAAGTCCAGACGAAAGTTCAGGTTAACAGGGTTTATTCTTGGGCAGCAATGGTACAGTGGAGCTATGGTAACTCCCTCGGTGTCCCCCTTGTCTGGTGAGACTTTCCGAGGGGAGCGTTTATATTCAGGCCCGTAGGCTTGTTACATGACGTCATATGAATTCCTACGTGACGTCAATGTGAGGCCTGTTTCTCTATATGGTTCAATAGAGTAGGGCCTCTGAGTACAGTGGATGTACTGTCTAGACACATAAAAGGTAAGGCGTGGGGCGCGCTTGGGCGGCCCGCGAGAAGCGTAGATATATATGTATAGAACAAAGACATTAAGACTGAAATAATTAGTACAGCTATATGAATGCATATACAATTATATATATTGGATAACAGAACTTAACCAGCTGATCTCAGATACGGCTACAAGTAATGCAATGTACAGAGTGCAGTGCTTTCACTATCCCCCCCTCTCTCTCTTCTCTCTCTCTCTCCTCTCACTTTCTATCCACTCTCTCGCTCCTCTGTCTCTCTCCTCTCTCTATCCTCTCTCTCTCCTTCCCTCTCCTCTTTCTCTCTCCTCTTTCTCTCTCTCTCCTCTCTCCCCTCTCCCCTCTCTCCTCTCTATTTCTCTCTCTCTCCTCTCTATTTCTCTCTCTCTCCTCTCTATTTCTCTCTCTCCTCTCTATTTCTCTCTCTCCTCTCTCTCTCTCTCTCTCTCTCTCTCTCTCTCTCTCTCTCTCTCTCTCTCTCTCTCTCTCTCTCTCTCTCTCTCCCTCCCTCCCTCTCTCTTTCCCTCTCTAATTTCTCTCGCTCTCGCTCTCCCCCCTCTCTCTCTCCCCTTCTCTCTCGCCCCCTCTCCTTCCTCTCTCTCTCTACTCTCTACTCTCTCCTCTCTACTCTCTCCTTCCTCTCTATTCTCTCCTCTCTACTCTCTCCCTCCCCTTTCCCTCCCTACCTCCTTCCCTCTCCAACGCACAATCGCACTCGCACTCGTTCACTCATTAGTGATAAAAAATCAATCTGAGTGATTGATTAAATACTTTGAACGGTTGATTGCAAGTTTGAGGGTAATTTATCGTAAGGGATGAAGCATCATTGCAGAAAGCGGAATAACATGAGGTTTTATTTACCCTCTCTACTTTACGCCGAACCCCATTCATTACCCTTCTGCTGTTCCTGCTGGCGTGTTATTAAGCAGCGCGGCGGCATGCGAGGAAGCCCCGCTCCGCTCGCCGAGATCAATGCTTTTAAGTTTGACGCCCGACATGCTTCTCCGGCTTTCCCTCCCTTCCCCTCGCTCAATTCCTTTACTCTCTCTCTCTCTCCTTCTCTCTCCCTCGCTCAATTCCTTTACTCTCTCCTTCACTCTCCCTCTCTTCCTCCCTTCCTTCCTTCCTTCCTTCCTTCCTTCCTTCCTTCCATCCCCCGCCTATCCCTCTCTCCCATCCCCGCCTCTCCAATCCCCTCTCCCCTCCCTCTCTTTCTGTCTTTTTTTCTTTCTCAAAACAATAATGGTACCTGAAGAGCGGTGACGCTAATGATTTGTTATATTTACACGGTAGGTTATTCATGCCGTGTAAATATAATATATACAAATATATATATACAAATTATCAATCAGTCTGGTGTTGTTTGTTCTCCCCGCGGTCTTTTTATAACAAATATAAATTCGATTATATCTATGCCTAGGTGTTTTCAGGCGTTGAATTTTAGGCTTAAAAATTGTTTGATTTCCTCTTTTCTGACTTCAATTTTTCCACTTCAGGTTGAGTCTGTCCCCGACGAGACTACTCAGCGCGTCGGCAGCGAGGACTGCCCGGCCAGGCCAGAATGTGTGCCCCCACGGTCTCCGCGGATATGTCGCACATTAAGCATGTGCGAGACAACGGCCCCATCTCGCACGGTGAAGAGCGCTACCTGCTCATGGCCGCGGGGCATCCTCAAGCACCGCACGCGCTCTCTCAGCGAGTCCCAGGTGGGGGCTGTCACCCCACAGGCCTCTCTGGCTTCATCCCTTGATCTGGACCTGCCGGAGGATCTGCTCTTGGAAGGCGAGGCAGAGGAGGAAGAGGAGGAGGGCAGCATGGCCTCAAGCCTTGGGGAAAAGAAGAGCGTCCGCTTCAACGAGGTCGTGTCGCGACAGCTGTTCCGCACCAACCGCTCCATCCTGGTGGAGCGCGCCAAGGCCGAGAAAATGAAGCAGAGGCGGCGTCGGAACAAGGCTCGCCGTCCTTCGGAGAGCGACCGAACCTCAGAGAGTTGCAGCGACAGGGAGAGTGGCGAGTCAGGGCGACGCCGACGAAGGGAGACGGAGGGAAGTAGCGAGGAGCAGACTTCCGCCACCGCAACAACCACTACCGACGACGACACCACCACCGACACCTGTGATGTCGACGATCTCGAGAACAACAACTGCAATTACGCTAAGAGCAGCAAAAACAGCAGCAGGAAGAAGGAAACTAAGAATAAGAGCGAAGGTGGAGAGGCAGAGAAGTCCAAGAAAAAGAGGAGGAAGAATAAGAAGAATAAGAAGTTCGAGCCTTCCAACAACTTCATCTTCCAGCTGGATATTGAACCCTGAGCGAATGAGAGAGGGATATATATAGAAAGAGAAAAGTGAGGCTTAGGCAGAATATAAGACTAGAGATAGATAGTATGAAATAACATAAAGTGAGTGTGGGAAGAAACGGTAAACAAAATGGAAAGATGACAGAGTATATGGTAGATAGATGTCCTAGATTGTGGATTTGCATTATTACACTGCATTTGAAATGGTGTTTCTCGGATAATTTCTAAGATAACTTTCACCAATTTTATCGTATCTATCAATTGTATTAATCTCTAAGTCAGATTTATGCACCGAATCATTTCGAATCTGATTAGTACACTAAACACACGCACACGCACACATGATCGTTTACACGTATTTATTGAGAATTATTGAAATTGTGCATACATGTATCCTAGATTTGTCTTGCTAGGAATTATCTTGCCAGATGCTTTCTTTAGAAATGCAAGGAAAATGCCATAAAATATTAAGGGTCAGGTTTACCCTTGGTTCAATTTATAATGTAATCAGTTCATTAA
>BOPN01000711.1:221258-226258 GCA_017312705.2 Penaeus japonicus | reverse complement strand
GTCTAGGGAAAGGAAATAACATCTGTTCAAGATATGAAAGAAGGAAACAAAAAAAAATATAAAGGGAATCTTTCTAAATTGTAATGAAAGATATGGAGGCAACACAACGTGTTGATACTGAAACACATTTAAGATCATAATGACAAGAAACAGTATACTGTTAACAGTGAGGGTCAAGACAACGATGGTAAAGAAGATTTAATAGTTATATAAGCACTACAAATAGCAACAATAGCACTAAAACAACAATATTAATGTGTTAAAAAGTATATGAATAAATACCCCTTATTACCCGTGCATCTAACCGAGACCCGAAGCTCAGTGCGGTTTTACTTATCTGAAGCTGACGGAGATATATAGTTGCGCATCACTTTTGAGATAAGTGTTACCGCTCAGTCAATACATTATGTACTGCCCCAACCACACCTTGCTTGGGCCTCAAAACACTGTAGACCATCGACCCCTTCATGGAATCTTTCATTCTTCGTGAGCATGTAAAATAATTAGATAAGTATTATCAATTAGACCCGTATTTTGTATCGTAGATTTTTTCAGAATACTGAATGAAAGTTGTGGAAGCATACCTGCTATGCATCTATAAGCTGCAATTTAATTAATTTGATGATTTTATTAAGTACAATATAACGAAGTCACTACAATGTGGTTGATTATGGATGCAGGGGTGATAGTCTGCGCTAGCATCTGCTATATGACCACTTTATTTGGTTTACCTGTTTATCTGCGATAGCATACTTTTTATATCATCTGGTCCGCATACTTTGAACTCATATTCATCCGTTTTAAACGAATTAACACCCCTACTGTACGCTATATATACCCCCACATTAGAAGAGGAACGATAGTGAAAAGGAGTGAGGCTGAAAAGTTTATTTACAGAACAATGTAGATGCTCTAAAAAAAAAAAAAAAAAAAAAAAAAAAAAAAAAAAAAAAAAAAAAAAAAAAAAAAAAAAAAAAAAAAAAAAAAAAAAACGGAAAGATGACATCTACCCAAAGGGGCTGGATTTCTGGTTAACTGTATACATGCCTGGAGGGCTGCACTTGTTCTTACCTATTTAGATCACTTATCAATATTTCTTCATATCATTAAGGTTACAAATAAAACACTTAAAGTAATTTTTGGCTATCACTTATTACAGGTTGCAGAAATTAGTGTTGGCCAAGATGTTTTATAAACATCTTTCCTGGAAACTGAACCTGCAGTGCAATTTGCTGTTGCATCAGGACCATCATTTGTTCGATTTTCTGCTCCAATATTTGGATTTGGAGCAGGTCTCTTACTGAAGATGGTACTGCAACTGATGCTGCTCTTAGAGCTGCAGCTGGAGCAGCTTGATGTTGCTGCTGAAGATACTATTGCAACTGGTTCTGGTTCTGCGGTTGCAACTGAAGCTGGTGCTGATTCTGAAGCGCTTTAGATGTTACCGCTGCTGGCCCTGAGGGGACAAAATGCAGAGGGGAATTCTGTGCGATCACATTTTTCTTTTTAGTATAGGGAACTCAGCCTTATCATTAAGGCAATAAGGTGGATAAGCGTTTTAAGGGGAAGAACTGCTCACTTTTTCTGCATTTTGTCTTTCCTGTCTTCGGGAAGTATTCGCACATCGAGGAACTTACATTATGCGAAAGACGACAGTTTACACTTTTCTTAGGGATAATTTTTCGCTCAGCTTTCTTCTCGGAGCATAAAGGGTTCCGTGTGCGCCAGCACAATACCTGTGAAGAGGCATGTCACGAGAACATGCCCGTGGTCCATGTCCCCATTTAGAACTATTTGAGCAGAATGAGATGAGCGATTTATAGGTGGCACAGTTGAATGTACGTACGTAATGATTATTCTCTGTTTAATAATTCCGTTTACCATAACACGTTTAGTATCCATGATTTTCTCATAAATTTTATAATTTCATTTGTTTCGATTAGTATCTATCAATTTCGATATCCCAAAACATTTGTTTTATAGTACCATGCCAATTTCTTCATCATTTATGTAGTCCATACATTTCCTTGGGATGTGAGGCTTTATAGACGTCACATTCCGAGCGATCACCTTTACGGAAGCTTTCCCATCAACTTCACGCTACGAAGCGACTCACGTTCTGGGTACCTACTGTTCGTCTGTCAGTCAGAAAACCATTAACTACACCCGATTTTATAATGCATGCTACATATCATGACACTACAACACCAGTCCCATAGAGAGAGGGAGAGAGAGTGAGAGAGAGAGAGAGAGAGAGAGAGAGAGAGAGAGAGAGAGAGAGAGAGAGAGAGAGAGAGAGAGAGAGAGAGAGAGAGAGAGAGAGAGAGAGAGAGAGAGAGAAAGATAGATAGATAGAGAGAGAGAGAGAGAGAGAGGAGAGAGAGAGAGAGAGAGAGAGAGAGAGAGAGAGAGAGAGAGAGAGAGAGAGAGAGAGAGAGAGAGAGAGAGAGAGAGAGAGAGAGAGAGAGAGAGAGAGAGAGAGAGAGAGAGAGAGAGAGAGAGAGAGAGAGAGAGAGAGAGAGAGAGAGAGAGAGAGAGAGAGAGAGAGAGAGAGAGAGAGAGAGAGAGAGAGAGAGAGGAAGGGAGAGAGAGAGAGAGAGAGAGAGAGAGAGAGAGAGAGAGAGAGAGAGAGAGAGAGAGAGAGAGAGAGAGAGAGAGAGAGAGAGAGAGAGAGAGAGAGAGAGAGAGAGAGAGAGAGAGAGAGAGAGAGAGAGAGAGAGAGAGAGAGAGAGAGAGAGAAAGAGAGAGAGAGAGAGTGAGAGGGAGAGAGAGAGAGAGAGAGAGAGAGAGAGAGAGAGAGAGAGAGAGAGAGAGAGAGAGAGAGAGAGAGAGAGAGAGAGAGAGAGAGAGAGAGAGAGAGAGAGAGAGAGAGAGAGAGAGAGAGAGAAAGAGAAAAAGAAAGAAAGAGAGAGAGAGAGAGAGAGAGAGAGAAGAGAGAGAGAGAGAGAGAGAGAGAGAGAGAGAGAGAGAGAGAGAGAGAGAGAGAGAGAGAGAGAGAGAGAGCGAGAGAGAGAGAGAGAGAGAGAGAGAGAGAGAGAGAGAGAGAGAGAGAGAGAGAGAGAGAGAGAGAGAGAGAGAGAGAGAGAGAGAGAGAGAGAGAGAGAGAGAGAGAGAGAGAGAGAGAGAGAGAGAGAGAGAGAGAGAGAGAGAGAGAGAGAGAGAGAGAGAGAGAGAGAGAGAGAGAGAGAGAGAGAGAGAGAGAGAGAGAGAGAGAGAGAGAGAGAAAAGCGGGGAAAAAATTATAAATATTTCAGTTAACGCGGGAAATATTCCCACACATTTTCAGTATAATTTCTGATGATGTAAAAAGAAAGAGAAATATAAAACGGAAGAATCTACATTTCCTAGTGATGACATATCTTCTGGAAAATACAGGGAATAAGAATACCTGATGAAACTAGAGTAACCCTGTGAATCATGTATTTCCAGTTTAAGCCTCGAAGCCTGATAGGGTGCCACTTCACATATGTCAGCCTTTTAAATGTGTATGATTAGTATTTCATGTTCCTTACTTGTCTTTAGATGAAATAGAATCTGATTATTATCCCCTTCAAATATGATATGAAGTATTTTAAGTATATGCTCCGATATTTTCCGGTAAATGATATACGAGCAACGTATACCACATTAGGTTTATTTATTCATTTATTTTTTTTTCAAGTACATACCTTTTCGTCTGAAATTGAAAAATACTATTTAAATAATATCATAAGTGATGGTTGACAAGAAGGGAGTATTTTTACAGCTTCTTTACATTTAAAGCAGACGACCGACCCTGATTTCTCTGTAATAGCATCTTTTCAATGTTGCATAGAAATATAAATATTTCTAGAATATCAGTAAAAACACACGAAAGTTTATAAACATAAATAAAAACATACACAGAGAATAGAATAAATGGCTAATAAGTACAATAATTAATTTGTAAAGATGTAACTGGTGTTTACACTGGGCTAGCAGACGATCGCCAGTGAAGGCAGTCTCTGCAATGCAGTAGAGGAACCCATGGCTGTCTAACTCAATTGGTGATTGCCCAAGATAATCGGTCGACACACAAGGTGGTAAGTGCTACAGCTTAGTGTTGATATACTTGAGAACGATCTGACTTGGTACTTCAATGCTACATATATTCGTCAAAGTGGATTTAATAGGGGAGGGGTAAATATAAATGACACTGACGAGATTGACAAGCCAAATGACGTTACTTGTTCCATGTTTTGTCGTTTTCCTTGAGTATATTTTCCCATTATATAATTGAAAGAAAGGATCAGTGATAACATCAGCTACACACTAGTGATAGCAATTAAACAAGAAAAATAATAAACAACAATAACTAACTAACATCTGAATTATTGAAGAAGTGGGCGTGTTGTGAACTAGATGCCAAACGGATTCTTATGGACTTCTTTGGTTTAGGTTTGATATTCATTTCATTGCAAGTTTCAAATGTATTTGTCTGAAGTTATGAATAACAAAGCTGATAAGAATGATTTCAATTAATCACCTTGTGTTGGTAGATTCTAAAGAGGCATTTTCATTGGAAAAGCTCTAGAGAAATGAAACAAACATTTTTTTGGCTGATTGAAATGTAGCATGGCATGATTGGTCATTATTTGTAACAACTATTAAATATCCATATTATTTACAATTTATTGTGGATTTTTCTTGTGGAAATGTTCCTGAAATAAAGATCTGTATAGATACAGGTTTTAGGGATATGTTAGAATATTACAAATATAGCTGGTAATATTTACAAATAGACTTTTAATGACTCTGGGGATCATCATGGCCTAAGCCTGCCAAAAGCACTTCACTATATATGCTACATAGATTGAACTAGACCAAGCTTTATCATGTGAAAATGTATGTCTGTAGTAAGAGAACAGAAAACTTCAAATCCTCATGAGAAAATGGATGATAAAGGTTTAAATATTTATTACTCTATTCTTTCTTTTATAAGCATCTTCTAATTTTGCATTAATGGCAAGAACATAGATTAT
>BOPN01000711.1:196258-198758 GCA_017312705.2 Penaeus japonicus | reverse complement strand
GTGTAGGAGTGTGAGGAGGGAGTAGGAGTAGGAGGGGGGAGCAGGTGTAGTAATGGTAGGAGGGAGCAGGTGTAGTAATGGTAGGAGGGAGCAGGAGTAGAAAGGGGAAAAGGTTTAGGAGGGGGAGCAGGAGAAGAAGGGGGAGCAGGTGTAGGAGTGTGAGGAGGGGAGCAGGTGTAAGATGAGGAGCAGGTGTAGGAGTGTGAAGAGGGGAGCAGGTGTAGGAGTCTTAGGAGGGGAGCATGAGAAGGAGGGGGAGTAGGTGTAGGAGTGTAAGGAGGGGAGCAAGAGAAGGAGGGGGAGCAGGTGTAGGATTGAGAGAAGGTGTAGGAGTGTGAGTAGGGGAGTAGGTGTAGGAGTGTGAGTAGGGGAGCAGGTGTAGGAGTGTGAGGAGGGGAGCAGGAGAAGGATGGGGAGCAGGTGTAGGAGTGTGAAGAGGGGAGCAGGTGTAGGATGGAGAGCAGGAAGGTGTAGGAGTGTAAGGAGGATAAGGAGCAGGAGTGTGAGGAGAGGAGCAGGAGTAATAGTGTGATGTGGGGAGGATGAGTAGGAGTGTGTTGTGGGGAGGATAAGTAGGAGTGTGAGGAGGGGAGCAGGTGTAGGATGGAGTGCAGGTAGGTGTAGGAGTGTAAGGAGGATAAGGAGTAGGAGTGTGAGGTGGGGAGGAGGAGGAGTAGGAGTGTGAGGTGGGGAGGAGGAGGAGTAGGAGTGTGAGGTGGGGAGGAGGAGGAGTAGGAGTGTGAGGTGGGGAGGAGGAGGAGTAGGAGTGGGAGGAGGGGAGGAGGAGGAGTAGGAGTATGAGGAGGGTAGCAGGAGTGGGAGGGAGGGCAGGTGTAGGAATATGAGGAGGGGAGCAGGAGTAAGAGAGGGAGCAGGAGCGGGAGTAGGAGTGAGAGGGAAGCGGGACACACACACACACACACACACACACACACACACACACACACACACACACACACACACATATATGTATGACAAAGGGTATAGTTTGTTACCATCTTTGTCCATTTATATTTCTAGTATACAAAATGTCATATTTGTGAATTGATTTTTAGTGGACATTCTTAAGTATATGACTCTGTTTCAGTTGTTTCACTCCATATACATAGGCACAGTTCCTGTTTCAGGGCACTGCATTACAGTATATTTGCTTCATTATGGTGTTCATACCATGATGATAATGCTTAGCATCAAAGTCAAGTTTTTAGGAATAATGATGGTAATGAGCAATAAGGCTGAGTTTGTATAGCTATAGCATTACTATTCTTGTTAGTGTTTTTCTCTTTCTGTTACTGCTGGTTTTGGGTGGATTCTAACACCTTTCAGAAATTGCTAAACAGGAAATGTCTCATTTTCTCGTGTTTGTTAGATCAAGAAAAGTCATATCTTTAACTTGCAAAACAGGTATAGCAGTTTGTTTTGGAGATGCTTTTCTTTTTCATCACTATCTTTTTAGGGAAAGTTTTACGTTGTCACTTGATTTGCCATACTTAATTTATAGTAAGATATGAAAAGGATCTTAGTGATGCAAAATACAGATTAAGTTTGCAATAAGAACATCCCTTTCCATATCCTAGTTAACCATGTGTTTAACCCATTGATGAAGACTGATGTCATATCATGTGATTAGAATATTTCCTATCACGCCATGAAGTTTTGCTGTATATACACATTATACATGGTTAAAAAAAAAGAAGATAGGTTCAGCCCAATGAGCGGCTGCACTTGCTGTATTGCAAGCAAGAGTGGAATTGGGCATATATCTGCCCTGTTGTGATTTTGTTAAGAGGCAGCTTTATCACAATAAATTAGTCTGACACAATACTAATGATTTTGTGTGAACAGATCAATATAAACAGAATTTTTTCATTATGAGCTCATTTTTCAAATTTGAATTTTGGTGTTTGGAAATATGCAACAAAACTATAAGCTGAATGTCTGATCCTTCGTTATCTATATATAAGTTAGTACAGTTGGATTATTTTTGTAGCAGAGAAAAAGGTTGTTTGCATGATCTTAGATATCACCCTCTCTCAAGGATAACCTTGTCACAATCACTTTTCTAGGACTCTCATATCTGATTGATGACTTTCTCTTGGATCACAAGTGTATAATGAATTTCTCTTTTCCTTCTGCTAGCGTAACTGGCCATGCCCTAAAAGTTGGTCATTGCTCAGCTGTGTGAGTACCCAGCTGACCCTCCTTGCGACAATTTCTGAGCTGCAGACTGCATTTTTCCTTTTATTTCTTGTGCTGAAAAGTTCAACTAAGGTTGCAGCTGTAGAAGGGTTTTCTTTTTTTCATTTTAGGCTGTCTTCTCAAATCTCAGCATGTTTTCTTCTTACAAAATTATATGTGAATTCATAAATGCTTTGTTGCTCAGATATTTTCTCATTGATGTATGAATTAGGTAAAAACGTTTGATCTATGATAATGGTGTAAAAGCCTGTCTTTCAAGTTAGTGAATTATGTCGTATTGAGTTTTATTTGGATGAATTAT
>BOPN01000711.1:153758-166258 GCA_017312705.2 Penaeus japonicus | reverse complement strand
CAGGCCGAAAGGCATAACTAAATTGCTACAGTCACTGGTCAAATGAAAACGCCATCTTTTCCCTATCCCTCTCTGCCTTTTCCACTGGTGGCACCCGCTTTTCAGGCCCAGGGTGGAGAACCGCAATTGATTGTCCGGTAGTATATGCAGAATCTACGGGAACCATCCTTCTTCTTCACTAGAACGACTGCTGACTACCATGGGCTATTCGACCTCTCCACCAGTCCCTGTTTCTTCATATTATCCACGGCCTTTTCCATCTCCTTTCATAGCACGGGAACGCTTCGCCTCAGTGTGTGCTTGCCGGTTTCCATATTTAATTTATGTTGCACCAGTTTGGTCCTCCCAACTTTTACTACCCCTGTCGAGAACACATCTGCATCATCCTGCAGCAACATTGCCAATGCCCTTACCAGTTCTTGCAACAATCCCTGTCTGGTATGCTCTCCCTCACTTCCTTGGCGCAGCACTGCTTTGTTGTCCTTTCATTACATACAAGGGGGACCTCGATACCCCATCCACAGTATCCTCTTCCCTATATTGATCGTCACCTTCTTATAGACCATGAAATGAAGTCCTAGGAGACAGGGGTCATCCATGCATACCACATAAACTGGCAGTGTACATTCTGCATCACCAATGCGAATGCGCATTTCCCAAAACTGCACACAATTCCCTTTGACCCCGCACATTCACTGGGGTGCAAGGGGCAAATCCTACACTGCAACATATGCTCTCACAAATGTCTGTACCACCTCAGTGTCTAAAGTTAAGCGATAGGGTTTGCCATTCACTGTGCCCTCCACCTGTATAGCAATTGTGTTGCACCTGTTTCTTAATTTGTGTGGGGCCTGGGTGGTGTTGGCTGATGCAGTGGCCCATCTCCCAGCCCAGGATAGTTTCCCTTCAAATTAGGATACTGTCTATACAGATAACCTGGCTAGTCACACTCCAACCAGTCCCGGTCGAATGATACCCTCTCCAAGGACTTTGTCCTCGACTTGATGCATTCACGTTTCCAATGTTCCTGCTGACCACATCTAAAGCATCTTTCTTATGGTGTCTTCTGGTCTACTTCCCTCTGCATCTGGGTGTTGGTGGCCAAACCTCTTCTCCAGTGCTTCTTTCATCGCTTCAGAGAAGCTCAACTGCCACGTTGATAGGTGTTCCAGGATCTCCATGGCCATGTCCTTCAAGGTCAACATCAATTACACAGCCTTTTCGTGTGTATCCCATCCCTGGGCCTTGGCTAATATCTCAAACTGAGCGAGGTAAGCCTATAGGGATTCACACTCATCGAAGTCCTATGACTCCCTCCTCGATGTCGCGTCTGTTCCCCCTGGGTGATTTGGGTGGAGCCAAGTCAAGACGAGCTCTGTCTACTCACACAGTTCTCACTAGTAAGGCTAATATCACCTCACTCTGGGTTAGTTATCACTTTCTTTCTTATATTTATCCCTTTATTTCTTGTTTTAGTTCTTTTAATGCTTTCTAATTTTTTCTGCTGACAATCTTGCGTTAAAGCAGTTTTCTTGTTCCTCCTTTATCTCTTCCTGTGTCTTTGTCATCTCTGCTTGTTTCAGCTTCACTTCTTGTTTTTGCATCATTCCTCTTTCATAACTTCTTGTTTTTATACCACCTCCTTTATGAGGGCCACGAGGTCCGCCAGCATCACTTGCTCCATCTTCCTTCCTCCATTATCCCCTTACCAGTTTACTGGTTCCAACGGTTCTACCGCTCCTGTAGTAGATGATTATGCCACTCCTGAAACCAATTGCTACGAACTAGGGCTATATCAGTAGTTTGGGGAAGGAACGGAAACGATTTTTTGCTGTAAAACTACCGCTTTATTGTTCACACTAACACTTCAAAAAAAGTTGTCGCAGTCACTAATTATCACTTCGGTTAGGCTACATCACGGTTTTAATTATCCTTTAGACAAAGAGCACACGTAAAACACTTCTGAACCACAGGATGAAGCACACTTCTCCAAGATTGTGACCAGAACTCTTGAGCCCCATTTCCTGCATCCCTTCAGGCGATCAGCGGTGTCTCCTCAAATTCCTGGGTTGATACTCTTGTCTCTCGAATAAAATCAGCCGTCACGTTCACAGAGCGCTCTAAGGAAAAACACTTTTGAGGTCATAGGACACGACAAATACATTGTTTCTAGTTTGCTTTAATTTATTCATATTGGCATGTGAATCTGAATAAGGTAGTATGATGTTAACATCATACTACTTTACGCATGAAAAATGTGTATTTCTACAAACAGCAGTTGTGCAGATTAGCAGTCGGTAAATAGATCTTATTTGTGCAAATATAGAATGCATTCCATGACACATCAATCAAAGCAAAATTTATTATAGGCCTATTCACCTAGGTATGCTATACTTATATATATTTTCATGATATATTGCAACAAACGTTATCCTTGCATATTGTGCGTGCATTACAGAAGTAGTGTTGAAAATTGATATAACACAACACAAATTATTTGCTAAAATTATAGGTTATCACGGAAAATAAACTAAACTCAGGTATTTTACCTTTTTACACGAGTTACCGACTTGCTTTACTTCAGTTTTCTCTTAAGAGACCACATGCTTCAGATATCAAATCTAAACAAATTCGAACGTATTGCTCTGATTGTGACTATATAGTTTAATAGCCTTTAATTACCAGTTTGTCCTGAGAGTGAATATGAAAATACATCCAGTACACTTTTTGTTCATGTCTGAATATTTTTCATGTCAAACACTTAGTAAATTCAGTTTCTTGAGTTAAAAAGTAAATATAATCCAAGCCAAAGGATTCAAACAATTATGTATCATATATATTTATCAAAGCTACATATGGTGGTATTTGTTTTACATTTTCATGAATGATCTGGAGTCTCAAAATATGTGATATACGATCCATTATAATCTTACTTCATTGTTCCATAAATTTTGTTGTAAACCGCATTTAAAAATACTCTTTAAAAGGCTGAATAAGACTACATAAAATAAAAGTAAGATTAGGCATATCATTAAATATAGTTCAAGACTCCAGTTCATAAATGAAAATAAGTACCGCCATGAGTAGTTTTGATAATTAGGCGATAAATAATTTGAATAGTTTGAATCCTTTGACTTGGATTACATTTATTCTTTAACTCGTAAGAAACTGCACTTATTTAACATTTGACATGGGAAATATATATACACGAAAGCAAACTGTATTAGATATTTTCTTGTATTTATTCTTACGGCAGTTGCTAATTACAGGCTTTAAATATTGTCACAATCAGAGTAATACATTCGAATTTGTTTACAGTTTGATGGGCAGAAAGCGGTCTCTTCAGAAAAGCTTACCATTTCCCTTGTCTTTCATACATTGTCCCGCAAAAATGCCAAGATTAATAAAATCGGTAACTCATGTATAAACAATAAAAAAAAGCTGAGTTTAGTTCAGTTACAGTGATAACCTTTGATTTTAGCAAGTAAAGTGCATCATGCAATATTCATTTTCAGCACGACTTCTGTAATACAGTATATTATCCCTTTTCAATCATGTAATGCAAGGATAAATTTTGTATTTCATTTCAGTGAAAATATCATGAAAATATAAAGTTACCACACTTAGGTGAATAAGCAAAAATATTTAAAAGCCTAGAATAAATTTTGCTTTAATTGGTGTGTCATGGAATGCGTTACATTTGACATTCGGAGAAACTGATATTTAAAGAAATAAACCCCTGTTTTTATGCTTAAACAAGCATGATGTTAACATATTCAGCTTCACTCCACATGCCAATATCGATGAATTAAAACAAAACTAAAACCAAGTATTTGCCATGGGAATATTTTCTCAGGCGTTAAATGAAATCAGACATATTATTTGACAAACTGTCCATGGCCTGAATGTCCAATAAAATTAAAATTGTTTTTATTAGAGGAAGAACCAAATATTTGTACAGATATTATTTCAAAGGCGACGCCGCCATAGAGGCACGGTTGCTCTGTGAACGTGATGGATGATTTTGTTCGAGCGGTACGACCCTTTTTTCTGTCATACGCCCGACCGACAGTGTCTATACTCCGCCCACCAAGTCGAAATGATTGCGAGTCAGTGACAATACAGATAAGGCTTATAATAAAAAATATACAATTATGAAGAGGCTTTGAGTAATAATAATAACAAAAATAACAAAAAAAATGTAATAACAATAATAATAATGATTTTATCAAATAATAACAATAATAACAAAATAATATTAATAAATTATAAGAATGATGATAAAGATGTCTCTTATGATGAAAATAATATCACATGATAATATCAATAATGACAAGAATAACAACAAAAATGATAGTTATAGCAATTGTAATCACCATCGCAATCATGAGCATAAATTATGATGATAATAATAATAATAATTACAATTATAATAATTACAATAATGATGATAATAAGTTACAATAATGATAATAATAAAATAATGATAATTATAATAAATAATGATAAGCATATATGTGTATATATGTATAAATAAATAAATAAATATATATATATAGAGAGAGAGAGAGAGAGAGAGAGAGAGAGAGAGAGAGAGAGAGAGAGAGAGAGAGAGAGAGAGAGAGAGAGAGAGAGAGAGAGAGAGAGAGAGAGAGAGAGAGAGAGAGAGAGAGAGAGAGAGAGAGAGAGAGAGAGAGAGAGAGAGAGAGAGAGAGAGAGAGAGAGAGAGAGAGAGAGAGAGAGAGAGAGAGAGAGAGAGAGAGAGAAAATCATTTGCAAAAGAAACAGGCCAGCGTCCACGAGAGAGAGAGAGAGAGAGAGAGAGAGAGAGAGAGAGAGAGAGAGAGAGAGAGAGATGTCTCTGAACGTGTATACATGAAATAAAAGGAGGCGGAAGACCTGCTGAAGACACAATTTAAAGAAATTTGGCAACGGCGCGCGCACTCAGGGACGATCCGACGAGTTGGAGACGGGAAGAGCCCAAGTAGCCCCAATACGTTTTCCATTACCTCATGTCTCGCTCAAGGTAAGATTTATTTTCTTTTTCAACAAGTATGTACTTGTATGATTTCATCAGGAGACCTGAGGAATTGATAGTGTTGTAAAATGATGAAGAATTGATTTTTTTTACGGATGTTAAGGACACGAGGGCATAAACACGTGTAGCAGAAATGTCATAATATCACGCTCTGGCACCTGTTGACACTAGCACAGTCTCTGGGCATCTAGTGCACTGGTATCAATGTAACGTACTAGAGCAATTACTTACAAAAGTTGGCCGTGATTGCATTTAAGTGAATTCGAAGAAAGCCATGCGTGAACATGGAGAAAAGCAAAGTTCGAGAGGCGGGAATGGCCTGTGGAATCAAATTATTATGATGAGCGTAAGGGTATAATAAAAGCATATACAAGACTGTATGCTTAGGGGGATTATTTTATGCATATTTTGTTCTACTCCATCATCATCATCATCATCATCATCATCATCATCATCATCATCATCATCATCATCATCATCATCATCATCATCATCATCATCAATTATTATTATTATTATTGTTATTATTATGAGTTTTTAAATCTTATGTTTTATCATTATTGTTATTGTCACTATTAATAGTAGTAGTATTAATTCTACAGCTCTACATCTACTACCACCACTACTACTTCTACTTCTACTTCTACTTCTACTTCTACTACTTCTTCTTCTTCTTCTGTTACTACAATAGCAACTACTACTACTATTACTACTACTATTGTTACTGCTACTGCTACTACTACTGCTGCTACTGCTACTACTACCACTACCACTACCACTACTGCTGCTACTACTACTACCACTACTACCACCACTACTACAACTACAACTACTGATACTGCTGCTACTGCTACTATTACTTCTACTATTACTGCTGCTATTACTACTACTACTACTATTACTGCTACTGGTACTACTACTGGTACTACTACTACTACTGGTACTACTACTACTACTGGTACTACTACTACTTCTGACACTACTACTACTACTGGTACTACTACTACTACTACTATTGCTACTGCTACTACTATTACTACTACAAATACTACAAATACTACTACTACTACTTCTAGTACTGTTACTACTACTGGTACTACTACTACTACTACTGGCACTACTACTACTACTGCTACTGATACCACTACTACTACTGGTACTACTACTACCACTACTACTACTACTGATACTACTACTACTACTCGTACTACTACTACTCGTACTACTACTACTACTGGTACTACTACTACTACTACTACTACTACTGGTACTACTACTACTGGTACTACTACTACTACTATTACTATTACTACTACTGCTACTGCTACTGTTTCTACTGCTACTGCTACTGCTTCTGATGCTACTACTACTACTACTACCACCACTGATGCTACTACTTCTATTGCTACTACTACTTACTATTACTTGCTACTACTTATACTACTTGCTACTACTTACTACTACTTACTACTACTTGCCACCACTAATACCACCACCACCACCAATACCACCACCACTAATACCACAACCACCATCACTAATACCAGTACTACTACCACTAATATCACCACCACCATTACTACCACCACTACCACTAATACCACCACCACCATTGCTACCACCAGCACCACCACTACCACTAATACCACCACTAATACTACTACCACCACCACCATTAATACCACCACCCTAATACTGCCAGTACCACTAATACCACCACCACCACTAATATCACCACCACCGCCACTAATATCACCACCACCACCACGACTAATACTGCTACTACCACTAATACCACCACCACCACTAATACTGCCACCATCACTAATACCACCACCACCACTAATACTGCCACTACCACTAATACCACCACCACTATTACCAGCACCAATACCACAAATACCACCACCACCACTAATCACCACCACCACTAAAACCACTACCACCACTACTAATAGTGGTGATACCAGTGATACCACTACCACCACAACACAAGTAAAGTGATGATAATAATTATGTTAATGATATTGATATTGACAAAGATATTAAAGATTAACCATTATAAGAATAATGATTATAATAATAATGAAGATATTGCTATTAATATTATGATTATTATAATTTATTTTGAGATTAGCTTATTAACAAAGTCAGCAACCACTTCTAACATTGTATTTTGTTGATTTTATTTCATTGCATTGTATTTTTTAGCCCTGGAAGGTGAGATAATTAATCTTTCTATTGATTTAAACATTGATTTATTTTCTCATTTCTTGAAAAGAAACAAAAAGTGAGGGACTCTCAAATCACCATTACACTCTTTTCTGATTTCAGATTGTGTAGATTCACAGAGAAGAACTAAATATATCAAGTTGATGTAGCAGGACCCCATACAATTCATCTAGTCTGACATTCAGTTTAAGAAACATAGTTGATGTAAGGCTACGAGGAAAGACAAAAATGAGTTTGGCTACAAGGACACTGAAAGGGGATGAGAACATTTTTTACTATTACTTAGGAAAGATAAGGGTCTTTTGTGAAGACAGGATATTTTTTACTGATCAGAGGAATGTTGCTGTGGTCAGTATTGATAAACTTTACATTAATGGCAAGAAGGCAACTAAACATGATGTTGAAGATTTACAGTTAAAAGTAATGAACAGCACTTGGCAAGATTCTACAGACTTATACAGCTATGTAAAAATCTACAAAAATCCACCAGATTGGCCATATAACTTTTCTGGAAAGTTTCAATGGTTGGCTTCCTATGCCTGGATAGGTAGCATTCCTGAGTTAGTTGAAGAAGAAATTCAACAACAGAATGCCATTTATATGCCTCTTAGCTACTACACAGGTAAACCATTCAAGTATTTTAAAGATAAGATACTGTTTGGTGACCAAAGAAATAGTGTTATGGTTCTCAAAGAAAACTTGTACATTTATGGAGAAAGATGTGGAAGTGAGAGTGATGATGATTTGAATGGCAGTGACCCTCTTATTCACTCTTACATTATAAAACTAAATGTTTTGGCTGAGGAGAAATATGGAGGGCCTGAGCCACACTTGCCTACCTGGCCGAAGGGCAATTATGGGCCAGACACTTGGGTAGCTAGATTTGCTTGGCAAGGAGATATGCCAAATATAGTAAGACACCAAATATCTAGATTTTGTGTGATTGGTATAACTGATTGGGAAGACTTGGATAGCATCACAGAAATAACTAGTAAAAGAAATCAGGGGATCGTAACTAAAAGTATGAGATCTATTCAAGAACATGAGTCTAATTTTTCCAAATGCAGATCTATTGGCCAAGAAATAGAGGGTGTAATAGGAGTCAACAAGAAGAGTAAGAGAATTTACACCCGGAATTCTCCTGAATCTAAAGACGCCCTCCCTGTGATGATACCAATACAACAGTATTCTGGACTCATGAAAGGTTCATTAATGATGGCAGATCAGGAACAGGGCCTTATGACTAGCTTTGTTGATGTAATTGCATTCACAAAAGAGGAGTTTTATATCAATGAAATAAAATTTAAACGCAATGCATCCCTTTGTAACTTCTTCCAAGATAGAAAAGTTCCATTGATGGCTTGGGTGGTGCCAATGATGAAACCCAAGGTGATTTTCAATGTTCTTGTTGCATGGAGGGCAATCTGTGTGTGGTTTGGAAATACTCCTAAAAATCTCAACCACTTAAAAAATATATATGATGAGGGGCAATTTGAAGACAACCTCTCTCAGTCCAGTGAAGCCATACCCTGTAAGAGATTGACACATTTTATGGGTGTGGTAACCAACTTATCATTTGCTTCAGGTGTTCTCCAGTGTAAAGTAACTCCAAAGCTCACAGTGAAAATAGCCTTCAAAAGGAGAGCTCTCTATATATATGGATACAGATTCCAAACCAGCTGCAGTCTTTTAGACAAGCAACAAACTATAGAGTCGTATACATGGTCAGTTCTTGCGTACCCCATGCAAGACAACAAAACAGGATTTCCACCATATTGTGCTGTTGCAGTTTGGCAGTATCAATATCAGCATTTAATTATAAATGAAATATTATTAAAAGCCATCTCCAAAGAAAATGAACAGAGGAATACTGATCTCTCTGGCCATGTATCAACAAGCCTACCTGTCAGTGAAGAGTGGGGAAGGCACATGTCTGGTTGGGTAATTAATATCAAACCTAGATATGGAATTCTTCAAAGTGGTAGCATTCATGTTGATGCAACCTACTCATATTTTGATAGGTCTGTCTTTTATCTTGATGGAGAGATTGTGCCAAGGAGTATAGAATCCCTGAAAATAACAGACAAGTCTTGGCAATGTAATATGTATGCCAAACCAGTATGTCCAATCCTTTTAGATGGACATACCATAACTATGGAAGCAACCCTAGTGTGGATTGGAAGGAAACCTGTGGATATATTGAAAGCATCCACAAAAGTAGTTGAAAAAGGAGATCATCTTGCTTTGTCCACCTGTTCAGATAATATATCAAAAGGAGCAATTGATGTAGCTAATTCTTATAGACACATGGGAGAGCTAGGCAATGGCAACCTCCTTATGGCTGATGAAAGCAATGGCCTTATGACATCTTGTGGAAAAATTATTTATTTTTTCAGTGATATTTTTTATGTTCATGGGGAGAAGTTCAGCCTCAGACCACAATCTCTATATGAATATCTACATAGCAAGAAAGTTGACATTAAAGCTTGGATATTACCTTTGGAAGAACCAAGAGTAATTTTAAGCTGTATTGTTACACATCAAGCAATTTATGCTTGGATTGGACAGGAGCCTGATGACTTAAGAGTAGCACACTTGAAGCAAAAAGGCCTTCAAGATAAATCTTTACCACTTACACTTAAGTCAACCAAGGAAATAGGGTTATCTTATTATACTGGGACGGTCAGCCAGATGAACTTATCATCAGGTGTAATTACTTGTACCAATACAGAGGAACCTGTAAAAGCTATTTTCAAGAATCATATGCTGTTTATTAATGGAGAAAGATTAAATCAGGAAAACAGTGAACTACAGGGTTACATGTCCAAGATTTTGTCTTCTCTGTGGTGCTTGCTTGCCTATGCTATCCCACCAAGAAATTTCTTGGGTGAGCAAGTGAATACTTGTGCAGTAGCTGTATGGCAGCATGATAACCAATATGAAATCTGTGCAGAACTTAGAAATATTATTAACATATTCTCAAAATCTACTCAGTTTGATACTTTAGATAAAAATGAAGTCATCAATAAGATGGCTAAGATTTCACTAGCTAAGGCTGACTCGCAGTATTTAGTAGCAAGAGAAGATTCTGCATTTGTTGGCAAACACATCTCTGGGAAAATTATTGAAAGAACTGATACTTGTGGAGTCATTAAGATAAGCAATGTACCAGCTGTTAGTAGTGAATTTGTGAAATTTGCCACTACTGATATTTATGTTGACTTGTGTCCTATGAGCAAAAATTTCAGTTTAGAAAACATCCAGATGAGGTGTGTACATTTTTATGCAGTACCAATCCAAAATCAGATAGTCTGTGGCCACACTGTTAGCCTTTTGGCAACTTGTGGATGGATAGGGCAAAAGCCATCTTTTATACCCTCACCTGGAAATCAAAAATGTCCCAGAATAGATCTGAATGAGCTACAGGAGGAGCCTGTGGTAGACAGTGGATATTTTGCAGAAGGACATGGTATGGAAAGAAGCTGTAAAGGCTTCCAAGAAAGTCAGTCAAGCAGACCAGGAGCACAGTCAAAAAGCATTGCCAAACAAGTAACTGCTATTACTTCTGAATTGTCAAATTTGAAGACTTTGTCCCTGTTTGATCAAATCCATAACAACACAAAGACAGTCTTTGGGAATTCTTCAGAAAGGGAAAATGACATGGGAGGACCTAAAGCAAGTGAAGAGAAAGTAAATGATACAGTTTGGGATGAATTTTCAAGATTAGGCTATTTAAAAGGCCATATAATTGAGATACATTCTAATGTAGGAAGACTGAAGGGAACGGATGGAAGTCAGCTTTACTTTTCACGGGAAAAGTCCCTCCTTTATGGAGTCACTTTGAGAAATGTGGAGCTGTGGCATGTCCTTGTCAAAGGTAAGTTACCTAGTAATATTCTCACTGGAGTTTGGGACATTTGGCGTACACACACACACACACACACACACACACACACACACACACACACACACACACACACACACACACACACACACACACACACACACACACATACTCATACACATACATATACACATACATATACATATACATATGCATATGCATACGCAAATGCATACGCATACGCATACACATACACATACACATACACATACTTTTCAAATATCAAAATTTCTTTATTTTTATTGTTATACATATATTTCAGGATGAATTAATATTCTTTATAAGTAAATGAGCACAGCATGATCACTAACAGTCCACTATTATAGGCCAAGACATAACCTACAAACTGGAAGCAGGCACAACAAAGGTTCAGACTGTGTGGATTGGACCTCAGAGGTTAAAGAATAAGCAGAAAACAGAGAAATACATCTGCGAGTGGTGCAATAACAACTTAGTGCCTGATGGAACAAAGACTATATTGGTAAGCTCAATTATGAATGTGCATATATATATATATATATATATATATATATATATATATATATATATATATATATATATGTATATATATATATATATATATATATATATATATATATATATATATATATATATGTATATATATGAATATACTGTATATGTGTGTGTGTGTTTGTCCGTTTATATATGTGTTTGTGTTCGTGTACACGTCTTTGTACATCTGTATTAGCGCATCAAAAGAATTCACGATACGCAAAAGAAGACACTCACGCCCGGATCCGCGGAGGAGGTGCCAGAGAGATTAGATTACACCTCCCTGGCGGTATGATTGGAATCTGAAATGGAACCGGCGGGGAGCGGAGGGTGTCACTGCCACAGATGACAGGGCGAATGGACAGAATTATCATCAGCATGAAGAAGATATAATACATTGAACTGGATCTAGTGCAAGGGGCTACAAACATATGCGACATGGCGAAATAGATTTTTAAAAAGAGTATCGATAAACGATCAATCTCTTCCTTCATATCTTAATGAGGTTCATATGAAGCACTCAAGCGTCCTCAACTGCTTGAGTGCAAGGCCACGCTAAAAGCATTGACATTTTACACTATTGATATGGAGACGCCTTCACGGCTAGCAGCATGTGGCGTTTGATCAGCAGTGATACGCATACATGGCGAAACGCGATATTCACACACGCACACACACAGGGAAGGGCCACACACAGAGGGCTTTCCGGCGCCGGCACTCTGACCCTCTGCCAGAAGGTGGGGCACGACAGGGACGAAGGGACACATACACGTATATATTTGAATATGTGTATATGTGTGTATATATATATAT
>BOPN01000711.1:145347-153658 GCA_017312705.2 Penaeus japonicus | reverse complement strand
AATAATTGGTCTAGTGAGCAGAATAATAATTGGTCTAATATGCATAAAAATAATTGGTCTAGTGAGCAGAATAATAATAAGTCTAGTATTGTAAGAATAATAGGTCTAGCGTACAGAAGAATGATTGGCCTAGTGTGTAGAAGAATGATTGGTCTAGTGTGTAGAAGAATGATTGGTCTAGAGTGCACAAGAATGGTCTAGTAGGAAGAAATCAAGTGCCATTTATCAGGAGCATATTATTATTGCATTATATTTAGGAACACAATGAATTGTCTGTGATAATATTCAGATTAAATATTCATAATATTTAATGTCAGTAGAGTGTAAATTAAACTACACATTGTCATCACAGATTAGGTGTTACATGTACATTTTTTGGATTAGGTTTAATATTTGAAGCATGAGGTGCTGTGTCTGTCATATCTTTTCCAGCAACATTCTCAGTAAGTAAATGTAATCTACAAATATTTGCTGAAGATAACTACTGGTGTTAAATGTTTTCTTTTTATGCTTTCCATATTTGGACTGATTATCATATGCTCATGTATTTAGGTTAGGATTTATGAATTATCATCATTATTATTGTTATTACTCTAATAACATGTTACCTGGCATAGGTATTGTGAAACTACTGAAAATATTAGTATGCAAGTTAAGTGAAGCTACTATGATATTCCAGCTTGGACCAGAGTAGATATATCTTGCATGTACTTTGGTATTTACATAAGTGCCATTCTATTGTATTACAAGATAACTTAAATTTAACTAGTATTAATGGTAGTAGTAGTCATACTACTGGGATCATGTCTTTTGCTTTTAGCAACCTTTAGATATGATGCTTGAAATGTGTTCTGTGATTTGACCAAATAACCTAGTATAACAAGGGTACATGTTGCCAACATAGGTTTCCACTTTGATTTTAGGAACAATTTTCCACCACAACACTGGTGCTGTATACTTTTAAGTATATTTTATTACCACTGCATCACTCATAAGGAATTGTTCTACACAACTGTAGAATGCAGATTTAGTTTACTGTGTAATGGATGTCAGTGGGACCATATTTGTTAAATAAATGTTTTTATTGTTTCTTATGTTAACAGGTTGTTAATTGAGCACGGTAGAAAAGGAACTTGGATAAGTTAGTTAAATTGTTTTTTTGGACTATAGGCTTCCATTGTTGTTCTTAAAACAATTATAATCAAAATAATACAAAGATAAACTTTACTTTCTCCCCATGATACTAACCTTATACAAATAGTAAATATATTCTTGTGATATTTATTTTATTATAAAGTGAACTGATAGGTGAATGAAACAATGTCCAATTATCATCAGTCAATATAACCATAGTTTTAGTTTGAGCTTTAACATATATTAATTGAGTGAGTGAAAATACAGAAGCCCTTTTTATATTTCCCTCTGAAGTTGATATTTAAGGTATCTCTATTATCATGACTAAAATAATACAGTGACTAGAGGGGAAAATTCAGGTCTCTTCCTACTTGCTGTTTTGAACTTTTAAATCACAAAAAAAAATCTGGAAATCTTTTACACAAGTGCACAGATTACAAAATTAACTACAAAATAGGATAATATTATTGATAAAAAATCTGAATATATTATCTTGTAGGTGAGAAAATTATAAAAGGAAAAGTTTGGGCAAAACTTTAATCTCATCTCAGTTTATGGGTCTTTAGTAAGCTCAAGTTAAGACCAAACTCCTGGCAAAACGGATTAGAAAAGGTTCAAGAAATTTCTCATTTTCATTTTCTCGACATATATCAATTTAAAACAAACTCTTGATACTTTTAAGGACTAGTAGAATTACTCATTCCCAAATCACAATAACCTATACTTGGGTTTTCAAGAGATGAGCAGTTAGGCGCTGACATAGACTCCCATGTATATGATATGAGGGCAGAGTCTCACTGATACGAGGGCAAAACTGTTGAGTTATGTGATTGAGTTCATGTATCAGTCTAGTTTAGCAACAATGTATGAGTTCAATTTTAATACAGGTGGGACTTCAATGTACATAGAAAGTTATCTTATCAGTTAGGCATATTTCAACTTCCCAAATTAATGTACACTGCACATATTGGGTTAACATGGTAAAATTGTTATTTTCTAGTCAAGAGAAAGCCAGATAATTTGTAGAAAAATACCTTATATCTGGAAAAAGTGAGCGAATTTGACTGAAAAATTCCACTCAATGGACTTTGAAGCTCATGTATATGGATTGGTGACAAGAGGAGCCACTTTGTTGTGGTACGGGGCCTTGAGTTCCCTCCTTCGCTGAACCCACTCTGGAAATGGATTGTCTATTCCCATTGGTATGGCCTAATCCAACGGTAGGTTTACTGGGAAGGGATGAACAAATGTTTCACAGGTGCTCTAGTAAATACGGTCGCAGCATCTCCTGGGGCATCCCTCCAGGGTTTGCATGCCCATGAGTTTGCTGTAAGTGTCATGCCCATGAGTTTGCTGTAAGTGTAAGTGGTTGTTGGGAGATGTTAGTCTTGGAGGTTGAGCAATGCTGTGCATAAGTACATCCTGCATCCAGCAACATGCCTATTTGGTCCCTTTTTCCAGCAAGACAGATGGCCTCATCTTGGCCAGGTCAGGTCAATCAGCTGGTCGCTTAAGCTAGGCTAGGACCAAGTGGCTTCTGCCTTGCAGGCATCTCAATGACCCTGTGAGTGCCATCTATGCAAGGCAGGAGTCATGCATATCCACTCCACTGTGGCTGTTAGGCAAAAAGGCCCAATGCACAACTACCCTTTGTTCGGCTCTGTGGTAGATGGAGGCATGAGAAGATGAACTGAAGTGCTAAAATCACATAGCAGATAATACACATTAAAACCCTTGACATACGTAAGATGACACTAGCAATAGCCTAACCACGTCACTCTAGAGCCATACAAGGTCCTTAGTGTCAAAGGTAGAAAGTTGGACAGGCTTGGGGAACAAGCCTGTCCATATGCTTGAACTCTGGACTGGCACCTTCAGGCCAGAAGCTATTTCAGAGAAGTCTCTTTTGTCGGTCTAGGTAACGGACTCTGACAGACCCTCCAAACCTGCCACCCCCTCGACCAAACCTCCGGTTCAGATGAATAGCAAAAAACGGCTTAGGACTAGCAGGACTCGGGGGGGGGGGGGGGGGGCTGTCTGTCTAGTTCAAGGTACCCCTTGAACCTGAGGGTTTCAACAAGGGCTGCCAGAGATCAGGGCATGGTAATTGTGCTTAAGGATCGGGCCCTATTAAAATTTCTCCAGGAAACTAATGAGCCTACAGATGGACTGACAGTGAGCATAAGGCAGCAACAGGAGACATGAAGGTCAAAATAGTTCTTCTAGGCTTTCCTATTGTTTATGACAAGATGGTTGTGGGAGCTTCTTGCTTGTTAAAGGGAAGACCCCTACAAGGCAAGATCTGTTTACCTTGAAGGAACCACAGTTGGTTCATTGGATCAGGGATATTGGGCTTCTATAGTCCTAGGACGTATGTTCCTGAGCTATTTCGGTGCTTTAAGTGCCAAAGTAGGGTCACCACCAGGCCATCTGCAAGAACAAGCCCAAATGAGGTGTCTTTAGCAAGAAATATAGCATGAAGGTGTGCCTCAAGGCGCATAACGATGGTATAAGGACACCGATACACATTATCTCAATTACGCCTAGAGGCATTATACCTAGATCAGGTTCTGTCAGGAAAGAGGCAACAGGTTTTTGTCAAAAACTAAAAAGACGTTCCCGGGTCTTGTGGAGGTTCCTAAAAAGAACCAGACCTAGGAGATGTCCAGCAACTACACAGACTCCTCCTCAAGTATGAATAGACTTATGCTCATTCATGGGATAGTCTTGATGATCCTGCTACCAACGGTGGTCACAGCGGTAGTATTAGCTTTGGGGAGGACAAGTGAGGAGCCTGAGAAGGCAGTCGGCAATGGAGGGAGATAAATCCCAAGGCCCCAGCTCCCACTCTAACTCAGGATGAGACTCGTTTCCTTACCTAAACCGTGGCCAAAACCACACGGGCAGAGCCTGAACCCAAACCTCAGAGTAAAAGGCACGGTAACCAAGGGGCATTCCTCCCAAGAGGCCCCTCCGAAAGCACTCTCTGTCATCGGGACGACCACAGAAGAGGTTTTACTTATGCAACATTACGTTAAAAGATAAAATTAGACTCAGATTGGATGCAACTTGTACCAAAGCAAATAATTGGAAGGCTGTATTTGTGTTATATCTTTAACATTTACCTTGTTAAATAAGATGATGTCAAACCAAGATATAAGTTAAAATAGTTTTCTGGAAAAAATGAAAATCCACAATGGTTAAATCGTGAATTTTGTTTTCATAACAGAGTGGGAACCCTGTACAAAATCTTTTAAAAAATGTAAATAAATGATCTCGTTGAAGAATGAAGGTTACTGTTAACTTCAAATTAATGAAATGAAACTGAAATGCAAGTGGTAACTCAAATCTTATCGGTAACTTCAGAATACCTACAGATAATTACCCTGTAAATTTTGCCACGTAATTTTACAGGTTGACACGCGTAGCTCAGCATAGTTGTGTGCTCACACACCCTCAACGAGATCGCTAAAATGCACAGAGAATAGACCACTAGAATAATGCCATATGATATACAATTTGAATAAACCATTAATAGTAATTTACAAAATGCGCGATATTTCTCAACAAGGGTTACAGAGAGAAAATGGCGGACGGATAGTCGCAAAATCGACCCCCATTACACATGACGTCATTATGCCCACAAAACCCTCCACTCAGCTCATTTCCCGAAGCAACTGTGGCTAATACCCACGACTGAAGCTACTCCGTAACTTGATTTGAAAGAGGAACTGCTGGCTCATCCTAAGTAGACAGTGTGATTTTATCATAATGCAATAGTAGTTGATTTTTTTTTCAGGCCAGGCCACATAGTTATTTTTTAAATACGTTGTATAAAATGATGCTTCCATTTACATTTAATTACCCTTCCAGGCACATGGATCTATTATTCAATGTACAAATACGTAAACGTACACAATGTCATACAGCAGTAAAACTAATTGATTGCTGCAAAGGGGATAAACTACACACAAACCTGGATCAAATTTAAAGTTATTTTTTATTGCTGTCGTAACTTTATTTTTTTTGTAAATTGAGTTTAACCTACCCTAACCTAATCCAGCCTAAGTTAACTTAAATCAAACCAGATCCAATCTAACCCAACTAAGCCTACCCACAACCCAAACTCAGCCGAGCCTTTCATTATAAGATACTAATACATTAAATAATACGGATTGATTTTTCTTGTGGGAATAAATGAAATAAGAGCGTAAGTGAGAATGATATAAATTGATATTGCTTTCTGTTTTTGGATCATATTTCCCCCCCAATAGAGAGGCACCCAGCTGATTCCTGTTGAGGATATGTCAGAGCACCAGATTCAACAGTTGGTGTCGAACTGGACTAGGAGTGGTTAGTGACCATTGGGCAGTTTATAAAGATTTAGGAAGACTCTTGTGTACTTTCTATTGGATTTTGGAACTATTTGTCAACCAGGAACATGTAATTTCATTGAAAGGGAAAACAGCTTACTACTGCCTATAAATATAAAGGGTTAGAAACAGTAGATTTCAGAAAAAAAGTAAACGGATTTTATTAAATTACTACTAAGGATGGACAGTATCAAAAGAAGTGATGAGCACTGATCTTTATGATTTTGCACTATATGGCAATGGTTGCCAGTCGTCTTGCCACAAAGGACCCACTCGTCTCGTCACGGATAGGGTTGGACCCATTTTTTCATCAGTCACGACTCGTCTCCGGTGGTGTGAACATCATGAAAATCGAACTCCTGATTAACTTAGTCCTAAGACTAAGCAACTACTAAGACTAAAACTATTTAGACATGTGTATATATATATATATATATATATATATATATATATATACACATACACACACATATATATGTTTATTTATCTGTGTATTTGTGTGTATATATATACGTATATTTTGACAATTATACATGGATTAACACATACATATATATGTATTAGATATGTATATGTATATATACATACATATAAATATATATATAAATATATGTATGTATATGTATATTTATATGTATTTTTATTGTCATAAATGTGTTGTTTTTTCTTTGCAGATGGAACAAGTCCGACTTGGAATCTTATAGCTTTTAACATTCATTTTATCTCATAGTATATAAAAGTTGTGCATGAATGTTGTTATAGATGTGGTAATAGATATATCTTATATATTTTTTATACATTAATACTGTTTAGAAGATTTTATCAAGTGCATATATTTTTTTTCCAAAAGTCATTTAGGTCTAGTGAGAAAAATGCTTTTTGGGATATGCCAGATATCTATTTATGATTTGGTTATCTGGCATATATGGTACTTTTTCCAAATTATTTGCAGTTAGTGAAGTTAAACTTGTTTTTATATCTTTCATCAGATTATGTTTTTATATAGTCATTATTCAAAGGTATGAGAAACTCCACCCACTATTAAATTTATTTGTACTTAGCAGTAAAATATTGATGGAAAACTAACAACATTAGAAGTTTTTAGTGGTATCAGTCCATTATTTGTAAATTATCTAAGTCTAAATGTCTATTATAGAAAAGGCATTAAGGACTGGAAAGTATAAAAAAGAGATTCAGCACCCAATATGAGAAAAATATATATGTCAAATTCTCCGGCTAGAAAATAACAAAAGTATCAGCCCATCTACTATGTTTGGAAAGAAAGATAGGCCTTTCATAATTTTTCCTCCTTGTAATCTGATGTTGCTAGACATCTGGCCAGATACCAGCTATCTGGCTGTTGAAAATTTCCAGATATCTGATATCAGGTTATCTGACAAAATCACTATCCTGTTCATCCAAAAGTACATGGGAGGAAGGGGAGTTCAAATATTTGGATGATCTAACAACTACGAGGCAGAGATAAGGAATTAGTGGCAAGTTGTTATTTAAATATCAAAAGATAGAGAAATGTGGAAAATCATGATTGCCCATGTTTTTGGAGAATATGGCATCATATATTTAAGATGTAGGAGTTTAGTATTTATATGTTTTTATATATTCCACATTCTATTGTCGTGGATGCTTAATTAGGTTTTAAGAATCTTAGTTGTCTTACTGCTAACTGCAATTAGAGAATGATTTCCAAATTATTATATAAAATTTATTTTTTTTAAATTTTAATTACGTTGCAAAATCCTATAAATTTGATTGGCTATTGGAGGAAAGACGTGAGTATGGCTAAGGGAACCCAATATCGTATGCTGTTTTATATGTGTTTTATACTTGCTATAGGGTCTCTAATTTGTTATGGCAGGTTGTTCCAAGTCATGTCTAATGTACAGCATGTAGTTAGTTGCCTGTATTATGTTTGTGTGTACACCTTGTGAGAGCAGAAATGTATTAATGATTCTTATGAAGGTAATATTTATTTAGTGTCTATTAATGTGGGGAAAAAGGGGTTGTTGGCTTCACCATGAAGATGTAATAAGGTGAAAATTGTCTTTTTACCATCAGGGAGATTGAAGTCACTTGTGATACAAATCTATTTTCATATGTCCATGCATACATTCTTTATTGGAAGAGTCAGGTCTATAGAAAACAGCAGTGAAGAGTAGAAAATATGTGTGGAAACATGCAGGAAATTAGTGTCATCCTAAAACAGGGTGAAGATTTGTCTGTCTCAAGTTAGCCAAATATCTCTCTTCCTATTTTGTCATGATATTAAATAGAAAAAGTATGATGAAATTGATTTTCCGTGGATTATAATGATTACACGAGGGAGTAGGATGGTGGCTGGAGAGCAGGTTTGTTTATTCTTCAGAAGGATGTGTTTAGAAGAATTTGACTTTTGTGGTTCAATGATGAGTATGTTGGAGCTAGGGTGCAGGACATTATGGAAGACATTGAGTAGAAGTAGTTGGGGAAAATAGAGGTGTAGCACCTAATGCAGCTAATCCAGCTGTGAAAGATCAGATGTAACTGATATGACATGAAGTATGGTGTGATCGCAGCATCTCCTGTCCTCATTTTCCTACCTCTGTATATAGTGTGTAGGGGTACATGTGGCAATATGGACTGGGGTGTGCACAAGAATAATTGGTCTAATGTGCATAAGAATAATTGGTCTGGTATGCACAAGAATAATTGGTCTAGTTTGCACAATAATAATTGGTCTAGTGTGCATAAGATTAATTGGTGCAATGAGAACAAGAATAATTGGTCTAGTGTGTACAAGATTAATT
>BOPN01000711.1:132847-140347 GCA_017312705.2 Penaeus japonicus | reverse complement strand
CCACTCAATAGAGGGCACTCTATAATTATACTGTAAACAAAGGGGAATATTACGCCATCTGTTGAGAGAACATAACAGCACATGCAGGTAATGAATTGGGGGTTTCCAGTCCACAGCTTGTTGCTAGCCGTAAATACGTAAACACAGCCGTGTTTAAATTTCAGGGCGAGGATGGTGGTATGTTGCACGAAGTGCCCTAAAAAGGGGGGGGGGGGTCCAGGGGGGGTTAAGATTTTGCAAGCGAAATATGCCACGAAGTAGGACGAGGTAGCACGAAGTGCCTTAAAATGAGACCCAGATTGTGGGGTCCAGAGGTGGAATCGCGCATGATTTCCACTATATATGAACAGCAGAGGTTGATAGGAATTCATCGATACCATTTTTATGGTATTTCGTAACATTTTACCCCGTAATTTCCCTGATCTACGTCATGCCCTCCCCTACTATCGGGACCCAGATTGTGGGCTCCAGGGGTGGAAGCGCTCATTAATTTCACTATATATGAATAGTAGAGGTTGAGAGGAATCCATCGATACCACTTTTGTGGTATTTCGTAACGCGGCGTTGTTCGGAAAATTTACCGTTTATTATGTAATGTGTATATCCATTGCCCGGTGTCTCCTCCAGTGTCACGTGTGCACACTCATGTTCTGGTGCCCCCCCCCCCCCCTTTCATTGTGTAAGCCACCAGTGCCATCAGTTGTACAGCACCCGATGCGCTGTTGTAGGTCGGAGGTTAAGAGACAGACGCTCACGTGCCATGGTCTTTATTGTGGACTGTTAATTACACCAGACCCTGGCCGAAGGCCAGAGGTCAGAGCTGTTCGCTCTAGTTTGTCTGTCTGACCTCTCTGTCTGAACTGTCTCTCCTGGTCTTCTCCTTAAATACAGATCTTGAGTGAACTTTCTATGCCTCAGGTGTTCTGTTAGCAAACACAGATGCCTAGAGACGCTGGTGTTTTGAGGTGGAAAGAACACAGGAAACAGGAAGTGTCAGGTCAAAACAGTACCAGCTGCACAGCATTTAATTAAGCAGACACATATGATCAATGTCTTATGTCACATAATATCAATACCAGTGCCTTACATCGCTCATGTAAGGCACTGATACTGATATTATGTGACCCAAGACATTGATCAAGTATGTCTACTTAATTCAATGCAATATCGATGGCAGTGTGTTTTGACCTGACGCTTCCTGTCTCCTGTGTTCGTTTCCGCCTTGGAACTCCAACATCTCTGGACAGCTGCGTATGTTACCGGAAGGCCCGGGGCATAGAAAGTGATTGAGAATTTGTATTTAAGAAGGACACACAAAGAACAGAGAGAGACAGATCAGGACAGAGAGGTCAGACAGACAGACCAGAGCGAACAGCTCTGAATTCCGGCCTGATGGCCAGAACCTGTATTAAGCAGAGTCCACAATAAAGACCATGACACGTGAACGTCTATCTCTTATCCACCGACCTACAACCAGAGCATCGAGTGGTTATAACAACTGCTCTCAGTGGTGGGTTACAACTGATGGCAGCAGTGGGTGTCTTACAACTGATGGCACCGGTGGTTTACAAGTTGGTGGCAAAGGTGGCTTACACATTGTTTACATCCATTACCCTGTGGCTCTCGCCCCCACCCTTGTGTATGCCCATTGCATTTCTTGTGCTTAATCTTATGTAGGTAGGCTTATTACATTTCTAGTTCATTGTTGTGTATGATCATTGTTTTTTATTGCCTATCTGCGTATATGTCCATTGCATTTATAGCGCCAATCATTTTGTAACCAGTGTGCCTTTATAACCAATGTTGTATATGTCCTCTTGGCTTACCATAGTGATCTTTAATCAAGTTTGATACTCTTCTGGTCACATTCTGATTTCACTTTGTGCAAAGTAAAGTGTGCAATCTGAAAGGTTCTGAGAGGTTGGTCTTTGAGTGTGAAAAAGTGTTTGAGGACAGTGACAAGGGGTATAACCTGCGGTTGCTCCCAAGTAGGTGTTTAAAACAGTGCCCGCAGAAACGTTTAGTAGGAAGGGCGGTTACCCGGCTTAACAAAATGAAGAATAAACAAAGAGGATCTCGAGGAGCCACTCCAACTAAAGAAGCTGCAGCGTTAATGGAGTACCAGTTACAGCGGGGTTCTAACTCTGCACATTCGGCAGAAGTGATTGCTCCCTTTCGTGTGGACCAGGGCACCACAGCCATACCGTCGGTAGCAGAGTTAACTGCGTTGATGGTCCAGTTGCAGACGCAGGTTGCTATGCAGCAACAACAATTAGCAAGGCAACAGGAGCAGATAGCTAGTCAGCAAGAAGAAATTAACAAGCTGTGACAGCCACCAACACAGGATGTAGTGGAGGAAGAGCAGATGATGAATGACACCGTCACCAGTGCATCATTACCATCTGTCAATGATCAAGGGAGTCAGGAGCCCACAGCTACCGAAGCGATTACGAGAGCACCACGACCACCAGTCTCATTCCCAGAGGGCCTACATCCATTCCGAGGATCATCATGCCTGCCTCAAGTTCTACAGCAGCTCCACCAGCCTCATCCAGACTCGCATCGTGGATGCCGCGATTGGCCAAACCAAGCACTCAGTGGGAAGGATGAGATTCCTTTGTTCTTTGGCGAGACACCTGCTTCGTCTGCCATGCAGCGGAACCAAGATAGAATCGTGGATAACAAGCATTGAACTCCTCACAAGACCAGCAACTGATGACTCACTCATACGTATGACAAGAGGAAGGTCGCGTGACTATACTCAGATCGTGTTGCTTGGCCCGTTGTTTGAAGGAGTCACATCATGGCCAGAGTTTAAGGCGGGGCTGCAGGCCAAGTTTAGGGGTGCATCTACTCCAGAATGCTTTCTTGAGATGTTATCCCTTTCCAAGATGATGCCACTCGACTTCTTCCAATCTGTGGAGATGGCTGTGGCTCAAGGTATACGGGACTACCCCCATGACATCGGGGAAGCTGAGGGATTGCTGCGCCGGACATTTACTGCGGGTCTTCCAGGCTGGCTGCGGAGACAACTGGCTCTACTAGACTTTCCATCCACCAGGCATATGGCTGACAAGTGCCAAGCTGCTTGGGATGTGACCGTAGGGACAAAGGCTGTGCTGCCAAATGTTAACAGCTTAGGAAGGCCAGGATCTGACCAATATTTGCCAAGACACCTAGGGCATGGTTCAGTGATGTCTCTGGGTCTGCCGCCAGTTACAAACCATCCTGCCAACATGGTCCATCTTGAGTATTACAGTGATGGACCCTTGCCTGTAACAGCAATTCATGAGAGGCAGGAACCAACAAACCACCAAATAGCTGTGCCTCCATTGAAACGTCGCCCTCCATCACCAGCACAACGTGGCTACTCATCTGAAGGTTGTGGATACCCTGTCTCTCCCTCCCGAAAAAAAAAAAACATTGGCAAATCGGTGATGCTGTGAATATCACCAGTCTGGAGGACATAACACCACAGAATGTCATGGACGTCAGCAGCGCTGTTTTGCATGTGGCGAAGTTGGACACTTTGTTGCTGTGTGTCCCTTTTTATCACGCTGTCCGGGAACACCCTCCCATCTGGCGGGCGGCCGTGTCACTTTCAAAGGGAGCTCGACGATTCCAACCCAGGGGGATGAAGCCGAAGGGCAGGCCTCTGATGAAAATTCAAACCAATGGTAGAACTTTGACTGCCTTTCTGGACACTGGGTCAGAAGTGACCCTGATAAAAGACAAGGTGGCCTTGTCCCTATTGGGGGCACACTGCCTTAGTAGCATCAGGAGACTACAAGGAGTGACAGGATACACTAAAATAATTATGGCAGAAATGGACCTTACATTTTCAGTTCGTCCAAATTTCAGAATAAATCACTGCACCTGTGTTGTGTCTGCTGCAGAGAGTCATTTCCCTGGTGATGTGTTAATTGGCATGGACTTATTAGGACGTGTAAACTTCTCCCTGGTTATGGCAGCAGATAAGCAGTATGCCGAGCTTGCTGGTTACAGACATGCAATCCACTTTACAGGAGATGGCAAAGTGGAGACGGATCAAGTTCCCGCATGTCACATTGACTCTCAGGGGCTTCCGGAACCCACTTCCAAGTCTACGTGCCACCTGTCTGCAGTCCTTATCGCTGAAGAAGCTGTCATCCAGCCTAAGATGGGACTCTTTGTAGCTGCAACTCTGTCCCGCCATTTTCCTGTTGAAACATCTCTAGCTGTTATAGAAGCTGCTACCGCCAAGGTGACTGTCCCTCGTACGCTTGTCAGTGTCCAGGATCGAAAATCCAGTGTCTGGGTAGTGAATACAGCCCTGAAGCCTAGGAGGCTCAGGACATACCAAGGTGTGAGTAATAGCTGGTACTCCCCAAACATGTTGCGCTTGACCCGGGAATATGTGGGAAAATGCCAGGAGTGCCAACGCTGGAAAGGAACCATATTAAGTTATGCCGAGACCCTGACACCAGGTGATATAAGAGACATGGGTGCTACAGAGATTTCAACAAATTTGGATTCTTACCCAGGAGATGATAACCACCTCTCAGAACCTACAGGAAAGAAGCACTCAGATCTCTGTGAGCAGGAGTTCCAGATCGATGATGAATTCATTGAGGATGGTTTAGACAGCTATGATGCCTGCCTTGGTATTGGCTACGAGGAGGATGAATATTTTGTCTTCCCTGACACTCCAGCTTTAGACGATGCACAATCACAGCCTGACTCTACCTGTGCAGTTATACCTCCAGATCCTAAGGTCGCAAGTAAAACTATCATGCCACATGTGAACCTTGATCATCTAGCTTATGAGGAAGCACTTCAGTTGAGACAACTATTTAACACTTACCCAAGCCTGTTTAGTGGAAACAAGATGACTGTAGGTGAGGTGCCTGATGTACAACATCGCATCAAAACGACATCAGACATCCCAGTCTGTGTGCGTCAATGGAGGCTACCACAAGCCACAAGAGACGTAATAAGAAGGGAGTGCGACAAGATGCTGAGCCAGGGTGTAATAGAGCCATCTACCAGTCCTTGGATGTCCCCTGTCATGCTAGTCTGCAAGAAGGATGGCACACATTGGTTCTGTGTGGATTACAGAGCTCTTAACAAGATTACAACCCCTGAAATACCCTTTGCCCAAAATGGAGGACATAGTAGGTTTGTCTGGTAAGACATGGTTCAGTGTCTTGGACAGTCAGGCAGCATACTGAACTATATCCGTCCACCCTGAAGACAGGCTGAAAACAGCCTTTACGGATGGCTGTCGCCTACTTCAGTTCAGACGTCTCCCATTCAGCCTGTCCACGACACCCTCTACATTTCAGTGCACAATAAATGTCACCCTCTCATCAGTTCTTGGGCGGCACACCCTAGCGTACCTGGATGACATGGTAGTTGCTTCTTCCATCTTCAGTGAACACTTGCAGCACCTGCATGAAACTTTGGGCCTCCTTGAAAAAGCAGGATTAAAGTTGAATATAGAAAAGTGTGATTTTGCACGCCACCAGGTCCATCTATTAGGTTTTGTGGTTGGGGAGGATGGCGTCTGCCCTAATCCAGACAAGGTCAAGGTGATTGCAGGGATGAAGCACCCACAATCAGTAAAAGACATCAGAAGGTTCTTGGGGGCCTTGCTTTTGCTGCAAAAGCAAGACCGCTTACCAGGTTGATGAGGAAAGGGGCTAGATTTGAATGGGGAGAAGCTGCCCAGGAAACTTTTGACACCTTGAAGGAGTCTCTGGTAAGAGCTCCTGTCCTTAGTCTCCCTGATTTTTCACGTCCATTTGAAGTGCACACAGATACAAGTCTGGAGGCCCTTGGAGCTGTCCTCCTCCAGCACAATAGTGAAGGAGATCCACAGGCTGTAGTGTACTGGTCAAGAGTTTTAAAAGAAGCAGAGACGAGGTACCCCGTAATAGATCTTGAGGCTCTTGCTGTTGTCAAGGCAGTCTGTGCATTTGATGCCTACATTTACAGAAGGCATTTCTCTATCTGGAGTGATTACCAGCCACTAGTTCATGTCTTTTCAAGAAGAACCAAGAGTAACCGCCTCAGCTGCTTCGCACATGAACTGACTGGTTATGATTATACTCTTCATTATAAATGGGGTGCACATAATCATGTCCCAGATCTCCTTTCTAGGCCCACTGGGGAGCCATGTAACATGGCAGAAGTTGATATTCTATATAAGTCTGATTCTGCCAAAGAGGCTTCCCTTGCTGAAGAGGCTGTCCCTGTCGAAGAAGCTATCCCTGTCGAAGAGTCTGTCCCTGTCAAAGAGTCTGTCCCTGCCAAAGAGTTTGTCCCTGCCGAAGAGTCTGTCCCTGCCGAAGAGTCTGTTCCTGCCAAAGAGTCTGTCCCTGCCGAAGAGTCTGTCCCTGCCGAAGGACCTGTCCCTGCCGAAGAGCCTGTCCAAGTGGATGAACTCTCGGGAAAAGCACCAGACCTCACAGACCTAGACCCAATTCAGATGAGAAACCATCAACTGCGTGACCCGACTTGCAGAGAACTTACTGAGTGGCTTGAAGGCAGAAATATGGCTCCCCGCACCCGTCATAATGCCCCACTAGCAGACTTCGAAGTTGAAGGTGGAGATTTGTATTATCTAAGATGCTATCCAGATCGGGTGGTACAACAGGTTTGTCCCAAATCACCTTCAAAAGCAGGCCATTCATCTTGCCCACAATCCTCCTGCTGCAGTTCACCCAGGTTCGCTCAGGACATACCAAGGTGTGAGTAATAGCTGGTACTCCCCAAACATGTTGCGCTTGACCCGGGAATATGTGGGAAAATGCCAGGAGTGCCAACGCTGGAAAGGAACTTCATCTCATGCATCCATGGAAGGTCACCCTCTACCTGAGGCACCACTTGAAAACCACCACACGCGGTTTCTGCAACTGGTACCATTGAAGGATAAGAGTGCCAACCGAGTTTTTACTGCATTTAAGACCATTTTGTGACGCTATTTGGCCCTCCTGCCAGACTCTATACTGACAATAGGCTGGAGTTTTGATCTGATGAGTGGCACTCAGTGCTGGAAATGCTGAAAGTTAAGCACCATCCCCAGTCAAATGGCATAGTGGAACGCAGCAATAGAACTGTGAAGGATGCCCTAGCTGCTTTGGTCCAACGATCCCCATCGCAGTGGCCCCTCCACTTGCCTGCTGTTCGTCTGACCCTCAATACTGCACTACACCGTTCTTCCTAAGAGGAAGAATGGTTCTTTTCTCAAAGGGATTGACCAACCTCCAAACAGTGGACTCAGGGCTCATGATGCAGCGTCTTGCTGATGCTCGCCGTCTAGCAATGAGTGTGAATCAAGCAGTAAGGGAATCTAATAAGGCTGCCTACGATCAGAGAACAAAGACTCTGCCTGACCTAGATGAGGGATCACTCGTGATGCGAAAAGTACAAGGACCAAGGGGACCACTCAGTGACATTTGGGTGGGCCCATGCCGTGTTCTCAGGAAACTCGGGCCACTCACTCTAGATGTGCTGGAC
>BOPN01000711.1:120347-122847 GCA_017312705.2 Penaeus japonicus | reverse complement strand
GTCATTGAAGAAGAAGTGTGTGTCTGCCAGGTCAAATATCAGCTTTTCCATGTGGTAGCCCAGCTGAACCGCATTGGCAGTGTCCTGAAAAAAAAAGTAAAATAAGACTTATCTTTATTCAGACTTGACAGTTTTTATCGAAAAATATACTTTCTAAATTTAGTTACGAATGCCTTTGCTGCGTCGGTTCTTACTCTTTGATCTCTCTCTTCTGCTTAGAATCATTTGTGACACTTGGCCGAACAGAACAATAAGTCTGAGAGCCTGTATCCCCCAACCTTCCCTCCCTGTTCTTCATCCCAGTTTCTTGCCGAACAGCAGCAGGTGGCTCCAGTCAGACTGGGGGACACAGACTCGCACAACGCGCACTCACATACACAGGCACACACACACACACACACACACACACACACACACACACACACACACACACACACACACACACACACACACACACACACACACACACACACACACACAAGAATTCCGGTGCCACTCATTGTTATAGTGTTTACAATATTCAATACGATCATGAAACTGCAGTCAACACTCGACTTCGGGATCAATGAAAATAAGTCGACAAAAGAAAGTAAAAGTTATAGAAGTACTGCAAAACAGAAAACATTTCTTCTACACTTTTTAACCGCAGCATAAAAGTCTCACACTCCAAGAGGGGAAAGGAAGTGGCAGGCACAGATGGAGGGCGAGGAGGGAAGAGGGAGGGAGAGTGGCAGGAGGGGAATAGTTGAAGGAAGGTCGTGGGGAGGTGGGGGAGGGAGGGAGAAGTGCGGAGGAGGGGGATCCTTCCCCTTGGGTAGGATCAGCACTTAAGCTCCGCCACATACTTGTCCTAATCTCGGCTCCTAGACTCATCAGCCTCGTCAACATGAGAGGGAATACACAGTGCGAGATTGAGAAGTGTGAGGGGAGACAATGAGGGATGCTATCTGAGACAATGAGGGAAGGGGCTGGACACATCCAGAGACGTAAGAGAGGCCGTCACTGGACGAAGTTTTGGAGAACGTTGATGTGAGAGAAGGCACAGTTCACCGCGTCAAAACGCCACAATGACTGACGGGGAAGACCCAACGTCACCAAAACGACATCACTCTCCAATCTGCACCATATGCATCATGTGGCCACACCGCGCACGGAAACAAGAACGGACAGGGTTCAGTCCTTTGCACTTCGGCCCACATGGCGCCCCCTTCCATTGCGCCATTACCATAAGCGCGTACACCTGTCCATACTTACTCACGCGTCTTTTCTTTATACTTTACTCTCAGCTATTCCTTGATCCCCTTTTATACAACGTTGCGTTCGAACGTATAGAGTTATTAGCTTATGCATACAATTAAAACAAAAATGTAGGGTAATAGTGACAGTACCAAAAGTAAATCATTGCGAAGAATATTATGAGGAAGGAGAACAAACCCCTGACAATAAAGAAAGAAGGAAGAGGAAAACGCAGAGGGAAGCGAGCCGACACTAGTCTGCCTTGTTTTCCCTGACCTGTTCAGCTGGCCAGAATGTGGCGCAGAGTACATTAGGCCACGTGGTGTACAGCAGGTGTGCACGCGTCATCCTTCTCGCTCTTTTATTCTTTTTTCCTATTTTTCGGAGATGTGTGTGCTGACGTCCTTACTACTCTCTTGTGCCTCCTCTCTCTCCTCTTATTCTATTTCATCTCTCCTTTATTTTCCCGCTCTTGACTCGCCTCTTCACCTTCTCCTCCCCTCTTCCCTCCTCCCCCTTTACACCAACAAACACACGCTCACAAAATAAACCGTCTGGTGACTCGTGACACGTCCAATATGTGTCTCCGTGTAGTCTCTTCGCCGGCCCGCTCCTCCCGCTCCTCTCGCTCCTCTCGCTCGGCTGTGACACCGGCCTCCATCCGGCCCTTGTCTTTCGCGGATCGTCACGCAATTAGGACTTTATGTTGACTTATCATTGCCTTCCTTCTCAAAGTGTTAACACAAGTAGTCCCAAATAAAGGTACTATGTAGTGTTGATAGTACTGATGATGACGATGTCGACAACTACAACTTTATAACACAAAATAGTGATGTGTGTATGTTAACCTATGACGTTAGCGATCACCATTCAATTTACGGAACCAGTGGAACGTCTTTGAAATCACAAACCTCATTATATGCGCAATAATATGCGCAATAATATGAAAGACAAAAGATGCATGGCGTAACTGACAGTTTGTGACTCTTCTGAGCGTCACGCAAGGTGCTAACTGTTCCGCGCGTAAACAAACGTTTCAGCCTCGGGTCAATCCGCGCATCGGGAGGTTTTGTAAACAACTTCAGCTGGACTTGGCGGGGTCAGCTGACCTTTCTGGACGATGTCTTGTATCACCTGCTCATAACTCGTGCTGTCAAACAACTCCCTTGCGCCCGCACGCCCAAAGTGTGGATGGGAAAGTATTTGCCCCAAGAATCTGAGAGGCAACCGGTCCCCTGTCTCTTTTTCGGTCTGTTCGTCCGCA
>BOPN01000711.1:107847-112847 GCA_017312705.2 Penaeus japonicus | reverse complement strand
GACGAATAAAATCACTTGACAGCTGGATGCTGTAATCAAGACTAGGATACAAATATTATTGGGGATACATGACCGGAAGCCACTGAATATAAAGTTTGCACCCCGCCAGGTGCATGACACGCGGTTATTATATAATATTTCCAATAACTGCTACTTGACCTATCATCTGATATATTTAGATGAGATAACAATTATGCTAGTAACAAATAAAAAGTGCTTGCATATATTTATGCTATTTAATATGTGATGTTTATGTAGGCACTGTTTATCTACCGTTTTTCAGTAACGTACTGATTTATCAATTATGCTTATAGATATACTATCTGTGCCTTTCAATGCATGCACATTGCACCTATAACATATAAACATTTCGAATCAAAATTTCTCTCTCTCTCTCTCTTCTTTCTTTTTCTAAGTTCATCCCTTTGCCTCTCTCATATTCCTTTTGCTTTTTTCCTATCTCCCTTTACTTAACATGCTGTTGCCTATCCTCCACTTTACTATTTCTGGTTCTTTGGTCAGCAAGAAAACATCATTAATCTCGACCTGGAACCAAACCGCTTGAGAGCCTCCTTTATCTCTCTATCTTAACAGTCATTACTCATTCTCGGTCCAAGGAGTTACGGGAGGGGGAGGGGAAAGGGGGGGGAGGGGAGGGGAGGGGTAGGGGGAGGGAGGGGAAGGAAAGGAAAAGAGTAGAGAAGGGAAGGGGGCAGGGGAGGCAAGAGGAAGGGGGCAGGGGAGGCAAGAGGAAGAGGGGGGAGGGGATGGAAGGGACGAGGGAGGGGAAGGAATAGCGTCTTCTCTGCTCTTCACACGTTGTCTTGTGAGATAAGGGGAGATTTGTCTTATCACTTACTACTTATATGTTTGAATAATGACCCAGAAGTGACGTTCTTATTGGTACGTTTATCTCTTCCCGCTCCCATCTACTCTTCTTGTTGTTGACGCAGAGAAATATGGAGGAAGGACAGACGGGAAGACAAAGTGAAATGTGTCCAAGACATGGGAAGGAAAGAGAAAGAGGAAAAAGATAGAGTGCTCAATTGTCGGGCGGTTCCGGCCCTAACGCTCGAGTCCATTCAATGCAACCGTCCCATAGACACTGAACCGCTCTAGACATTCGAATCAGGGAGCATGTCTTTCGAAGTCCGGAGTGCTAATGCCTTAGGTTTCGTCCCTAGTGTCGTTGCACTGAAAGATTTCCATTTACATGAAATTTAAAAAGTAATGCTCAGCTAAGACAAAGTAACAACAAAGACATCCACAATGCTTTAAGGTGCAAGCGTGTGATAGGCTAGCACCAATAAATTTTGGTGTTTGTTCATGAGTTCCTAAAAACACCAAATTCTCTCCCTCTCACTCCCACACATGCATACCCCTACCGCCTCCCTCATACCTCGAAACCCATAAAAGAAACTCCCTTCTCACCTGTTTTAGAACCTAATCCAACGTAATCCTCAGAAACCTAATCCACAGATTCAAAACGAGGGTAAAACCTTGTTTTACCAAACTTTTATTTCCGCCAGAGGTTTATGATAGTTTCCATTCTTTTCAAACTATTTAAAATAAAACATTATTCAATTGAAGATGTATTCATGATGAAGGAAGAGTATGAAAATATTCACGGGGCACTGAATTCAATTCCCGAGTGTCTGACAACGAAGCATGTAAAAGTAATACAAAGAAAGAAGTGAGCAACGCCAGCTAGAGCGCACAGACGCCAGAGCTGCGAGCCATCAACCTCTGCGGGAGAGCGAATGGGAGAGGAAAGAGGGGCTAAGAGACACAGAGGAAAGAAGGGGCTGAGAGACGCAGAGAGGAAAGAAGGGGCTGAGAGACACAGAGGAAAGAAGGGGCTGAGAGACACAGAGAGGAAAGAAGGGGCTGAGAGACACAGAGAGGAAAGAAGGGGCTGAGAGACACAGAGAGGAAAGAAGGGGCTGAGAGACACAGAGGAAAGAAGGGGCTGAGAGACGCAGAGAGGAAAGAAGGGGCTGAGAGACACAGAGAGGAAAGAAGGGGCTGAGAGACACAGAGAGGAAAGAAGGGGCTGAGAGACACAGAGAGGAAAGAAGGGGCTGATAGACACAGAGAGGAAAGAAGGGGCTGAGAGACACAGAGAGGAAAGAAGGGGCTGAGAGACACAGAGAGGAAAGAAGGGGCTGAGAGACACAGAGAGGAAAGAAGGGGCTGAGAGACACAGAAAGGAATGAAGGGGATAAGAGACACAGAGAGGAAAGAAGGGATCAAGAGGCACAGAGAGGAAAGAAGGGGCTGAGAGACACAGAGAGGAAAGAAGGGGCTGATAGACACAGAAAGGAATGAAGGGGATAAGAGACACAGAGAGGAAAGAAGGGATCAAGAGGCACAGAGAGGAAAGAAGGGGCTGAGAGACACAGAGAGGAAAGAAGGGGCTGAGAGACACAGAAAGGAATGAAGGGGATAAGAGACACAGAGAGGAAAGAAGGGATCAAGAGGCACAGAGAGGAAAGAAGGGGCTGAGAGACACAGAGAGGAAAGAAGGGGCTGATAGACACAGAAAGGAATGAAGGGGATAAGAGACACAGAGAGGAAAGAAGGGGCTGAAAGACAAAGATGAATGAAGGGGCTGAGAGACACAGGGGAAAGATTCGGAAGAAGGGACAAGGGAGAAGGTTCAGAGAAAGAGAACGTCATAGAGAGAATTGCGAGAAAGGGATGGAGAACGAATCAGGATGAAAGTGGGGGAAAGATAGAAAAGAAAGAGGAATATGTGTAGGAAGAAAAAAAGAGGAAGAGAGATTAGGAGAGGAAAGAGAAAAAGTCCGTATACACCATGAGTTGCCATAGCCCAAGGACAAGGCCTGCTCCATCGCCGCTTTTAAAACCGCTTTCGTCGCGGAAGGCGAAGGCCGAATGCGCACTCTTGGGCGTCGTCGTGGGGGCGGGACGAGCGGTGAAGACTACGACGCGCGGACGGAAGGGGGGCGAAGGAGGAGGCAAAGGGAAACAGAGGAAAGGAACGGTTAAGACACTCTCCCTTATCACATATAAAAACAACAAAGAAACGATTGTTACATTAACAGTAGGGAAACAACAGGATAAATAGTGCCCGATATCTCTAGCCAGGTAGACAGCACTCAAGTGGTGGGTGTGAGAGCATGCGATTTCAACACAAACACACAAATACAAATACGCACACGGGCGCGAACACACATAAAGTGATTTATCAATATTCACAACAACAATTTACAACGCAAAAGCATGAGACAATAGATAGAAATAGACACAGATATACACATACACATATACACAAACGCATACATTCTTTTTACAGCACAAACAAACACAAAAGAGGGTAAGCCTCACGCCGACCTCCTCCGGCCTTTCTTGCCCACTTAGCCTCTTTCACTCTTACATATAAACTCATATCAGATTCTTGGTTCTGTTGTTGTTGCTTCTTAAGATACGTCATCTTAGGGAAGCATTAGTTGGTCCCACCTTAAAACAATGCCCAAGCCGAGAGAGGAGTGCGGGAGAGTTAGAGCGTGTGTATTTGTATCTGAGGTTTGTTTACATGTGCATATGTGTCTGTTTTTGTGTGAAAGTTCAATGTACATTTATGCATATGCGTGCGACCGTGCGTCTACATGTGTACACTAATCATGTGGGGTGTATGTGTGTGCAGATATGCGCGTGCATGGTCCGTATATATGTGTACGTGAGGGTGCATAAAAAAACAATAATACATGACATGAAAGTCTCAGCCTGTACACACCTCTCGTAAATTTTCTTTTCGAATGAACACCTGCTTGTTTGCGTCCCACGACAGGTGTACTTAGGCCAAAAATTGTAAACGTGAATGCGCAGGTATGTAAACGCCAACGCGGACCCCACGGAATGCATGCGTTCCCGGAGCGGTCAGGTCAAAGTGTTTGTTGTTGGTGGAAGTCAACTATGCACACCATAAACACGCACTGGCCACTCGCACGCACCCAGTTATTGTTCCCGGAATGCTTTTACTTGCGCATTCCCTGCTTATCCTCCTGCTGCCCTCCTACCCATTTTTCTTCTATAAATACCGACCTACTTATCCACATCTTCTACCCCCTTCATCTTTATTGTCTTTTCTTCTATAAATATTGTTCTTGTTTGTATTATCGCGATACTAATTGAGTGAGTGAGTGAGGGAGGCGGAGGAAGGGGAGGGGAGGCGGAGGAAGGGGAGGGGAGGCGGAGATGTGAAATCCAATCAAGGTTTCTCGTCTCTTATTTCAGTTTGCGTTAATCTATCTTTACCGTCAATTCTATTCTTACCGGAGACGTCATCGAAGACCCTCGAAAAGTGGATTGCAGAACAAACAAAAAAGAACGATACGTAAGGAATGAGAAACCAAAGTAAAACTGATGGATCTCGCCAATCGGTTGAAAAGATGCCAACGCGAAGAAATATAAAAGTCATGTCGAAAGCAAAGAGGCGAGGTATGGGTGGGAGGGGCGAGGGGTGAGCACTTATGAGCTGGCGAATGATAACCTCATTTGTGATTGACAAAGGTACGGGGAGCAGGGGGGGGGGTCCATTTATCTTGTTTCGTAGTATTCCTCCAGAACTTTCATGTCCCTTTTTTCCTTTTTCATTCAATTTTCTACAAATTCTCCACTCTTTCCCCTCCACTACTGTTTTCTTTTCTTTGGGCGTCCTGTTTGTGAGTTTGCTTTTCTGTTTGTTAGCCATGTCCCCCGTCCCACAAGACAAACACAAACTCTGACACACACGTCGCCAACCGTGTCAAGCGTCTCAGGATGAAGAAAGGGAGACCAAAAAAATACAAACAAAAATAAGAAAAAGCTTTGCCACTACTAATAAAATCCCACCACAGTAAACATCGCCACCGCATTACTAATTGCCTTTTCTGTTTGCTCAACGCCCCCTTCCCTCCCCTTCCCCGCGTCCATTAAGACGTGATGACAACAACTCGTCTCTGCCTCCGAATCCCCCCCCCCCCCCCCATCCCCGT
>BOPN01000711.1:85347-92847 GCA_017312705.2 Penaeus japonicus | reverse complement strand
GAATAGAGCTGCTGGAGGTGTGAGGACGAGAGATCGGACTTGTTTTCTGAGGCCGGCGTGTAGGGGGGGAGGGCGTCCGTGAACACGTCGGCGGTTGTGTTGCTGCTGCTCGGCTCCCCCTTCACTTCTGGAGGAAAGGCCATGCGGACGTTAGGCATTGGAGGGCATGAGGACGTTAGGCATTGGAGGGCATGAGGACGTTAGGCATTGGAGGGCATGAGGACGTTAGGCATTGGAGGGCATGAGGACATTAGGCATTGGAGGGCATGAGGACGTTAGGCATTGGAGGGCATGAGGACGTTAGGCATTGGAGGGCATGAGGACGTTAGGCATTGGAGGGCATGAGGACATTAGGCATTGGAGGGCATGAGGACATAGGCAGGCAGGAGGAAATAGAAACGGCCGGAGCGTTTTCTAAAGTTATGGGGATTTCATTCGTTGGCAGTAAACGTGATCGATTCCGTATTCTGCTTTTTCTACTTTCTCATTCAGTAAAATCTCGTTCTACTAAAGTGACTAATAGAAAGGACTGGATTCACATTTAACGAAACGATTTCTAAGGGGTGTTAGCGACGTCTCATTTAAGGGAAGACAAGCTATTCTTTACTTCTTATTGTGCGCCAGCCCCACTTGAGGCAGGAGAGGATCACATTACGGGAATTAAGTGAATCAGACTGATATCAGAGAAAACAAGGAAAACAGGTTTCTATTTTTTCACGATCTTTTGCCAGAATATTCATACTGCTTTGACTGCACCGCTAAGATTTATGGTGGGAAAAAGCTTTTTGGAATAGTTAATAACAAGTTATTTCTCAATACCTCCTACCTTATTTTACAATCATATTTATTATGATTACTAGTTGAACTCATTTTGATTGCTGATTAAAAGAGGCTATGAAAATGTTCCTATCAAATGTCTGTTTTCTCCAAGCTGCAGAGTGATAAGTTGAATGGCAGAGTACCTGACACCTGCAGGCGCCTTACCGAGCAATGTGTTGTTGTTGTGGTGTATGGAGGTGGGCGTCAGCCAAGCCGGATCCGCCGAGGCTTGGGGCGCAGGCTGGGCCGCGGGGGGAGGAGGCGGAGGGGGCCCGCCGCTTGTGCTCTGGTGATAGGACGATGACACTGACGAAGACGCTGCCGCAGGTGACGTGGCCGCGGAGGAACCTGCCATAGACACCCCGCGAGCGATGTTGACCAGGGGCGCGAGGACCTCTCCGCCACCGCCGCTGCCGCCGCCGCTGCCGGAGCCTTCCGACGGGGACGCGCACCCGCTGTCGCTGTGGCTGGCCGGGGAGGACACCGCCGGCACCTCGCACCTGCGGCGGAGAGGACGCGGATTAGATGGTGTTCGGACAGCAGGGGAAACCACTACGACGCCAGGACTACGGTTACTCCTAATTGGAGTGGTAATAATGACAATAATAATCATTATTATCATTATAACTGTAAAGATAGTACTACTAGCACTACACTTATTGCTACTACCAGTAATGATGATGCTATCAAGAAAAAACAAGAAAAAACACCTTCACTGTCCGTAATACTGACTTAACATGCAATTCGAAATCGAATTCAATTCAGTTTCAGGGTTTCCTCTAATCGCGAACCACGAGAGGTTCCCACAGACGCCCGCGAGCTGTCAGCCGTGTTGACTGTTCAAGTAAGTTGTCTGTCAATCCCAAGGCGCAAAGATAACACGCGGCAGAGCGCGGCTCCGTCTCCTCTCGGCCTGTCGTCGCTGCCCTTTCTCTCCGCTGGACCTCAAGCCAAGGATGGGATGCAATACATTCGGCGAATGAGGAGGACGGGGTGCAGCATGAGGGGAAGAAGAAGAGGAAAAAGAAGAGGAAGAAGAGGAAGAAGATAGGAAGATGAGAGGTAGGAAGAGGAAGGGGACGAGGAGAAGGAAGAAGAAGAAGAGGAGGGGGAGGAGAAGGAGGAGGAAGAAGAAGGGGAGGAAGAAGAGGAGGAGAAGGAGGAGGAGGAGGAGGAGGAGGAGGAGGAGGAGGAGGAGGAGGAGGAGGAGGAGGAGGAGGAGGAGGAGGAGGAGGAGGAGGAGGAGGAAGAGAGGGAGGAGGAGGAGAAGGAGGAGGAGAAGGAGGAGGAGGAGGAGGAGGAGGAGGAGGAGGAGGAGGAGGAGGAGGAGGAGGAGGAGGAGGAGGAAGAGGAGGAGGAAGAGGAGAAGGAAGAGGAGGAAGAGGAGAAGGAAGAGGAGGAAGAGGAGGAGGAGGAGTGGGAGAGTGGTAGGTGGGGGGGGAGAGGAAGGGGACATTGTGTTGTGTCGCCCATTCGTACAAAAGGAGGCGGGGGATGAAGGGTGGGGGGAGGGTGGGGGTGGGGGGGGTATTGCAGGTCACTCATCTAAGGTAAAAAGGTCGGAGAAAAGGAGGAGGGAGTGGAGGAGCAGGAGAAGGAGAAGAAGGAGGAGAAGGAGCAGGAGGAGAAGGAGGAGGAGGAGGAGCAGGAGGAGGAGGAGGAGGAGGAGGAGGAGGAGGAGGAGGAGGAGGAGGAGGAGGAAGAGGAGGAGGAGGAGGAGGAAGAGGAGCAGGAGGAGGAGGAGGAGGAGGAGAGGAGGAGGAAGAAGAGGGGGAGGAAGAGGATGAGGAGGATGAGGATGATGAGGAGGAAGAGGGGGAGGAAGAGGATGAGGAGGATGAGGATGAGGAGGATGAGGATGAGGAAGAGGGGGAGGAAGAGGATGAGGAGGATGAGGAGGATGAGGAGGAGGAAGAGGGGGAGGAAGAGGATGAGGAGGATGAGGAGGAAGAGGAGGAGGAAGAGGGGGAAGAAGAGGGGGAGGAAGAGGGGGAGGAAGAGGATGAGGAGGATGAGGAGGAGGAAGAGGAGGAGGAAAAGGGGGAGGAAGAGGATGAGGAGGATGAGGAGGATGAGGAGGAGGGGAGGGTTATCGCGAGGTCACATCTAACGCAGTGATAATCCCCAAGCCGTGCTGTGTCCTGCAGAGGGCGCCGCGGGGGACAAGAGGTGATTAGGGCGCCGGGACGAGGCGGGGACGAGGCGGCGGCGCGGCGAGGCGATCGCTTCGACTGCTTAGCAGAGAGAGGGGAGCGGTGGGGGGGGGGGGGCAAAAGGAGGGGTAGAATTGAGGAATCAACACGGAAACAAAATTACGAAACGCCGAAGGGGAGATGAGAATAAACTGGGAGACAAGGAGAGATAGAGGGGAGGGCGAGGGGGTAAATCGAAGTAAGACTGAACAGGAGGAGGAGGAGGAGGGGCCGGGGATAATCAGCTGTTAATATTCCAGGTTCCCAGATAAATCCGGGATAAGCCGACGTGGCTCATTGGGGAGACACCTCGCGGTCGTCGCTAATCAGCCCGGCGCGGTCGGCTAATTACCATACCTGACCGCTAATGACTACCTGTACTAACAATGTCGTTATCTTATCAACTGTCTAAACACAGCTCTGATGGCCGCGTGCTGTTCAGTAGGGCATGAAGAGGATATCAGAAACCAATATTATTAATTATCATAATAATAGTGATAATATAAACATCACATACTGCTTAACCATATAATATCACATACATGATCAAAACATATAGTGCTGATCTTAAAGTTAGCTATTGCAAGATGAAGTCCTTTCTACACGTGCAGAGCATTATCCTGTTTTAAACAGTCAAATTCACGCAGAGTAAGTAGAAGAAAATGAGAGAGAGAGAAAATCTATCCTTACGAGAAACTCCCATTCTCTCTCGCCATTTTTTTGCAGAGAAAAAGAAAATTCATAAGCTCACCCCGCCCCCCGCCCCCCATTGTTCAACGTCAGTCGGAGTGGCAACCGTTTAGCGCGTCGGTGGGGGAGAAGGTGTGCCGCCCCTGCCTCCTTGATCTCGCTCTATCTCACCTTATCTCGCCTATCGCCGTCTTCATCAGCAGTGCAACCGTGCAGAAAAATCGCACGCTCGCAGGGCGAGCGGGCGTGGCGAAGGATGATGTGTGGCGCGGATTGTTGACTCATGAATTAATTAAAGGACACGAAAATAAATTAATCCATTTAGAGTAAATTTCAAACTCTGGCCAACCTAGAACTATCTGCAGATGCATTGCCTATATTTCCACATATAGATGATTTGATACCAGGCATATCTAACCTCGTTTGTGTTCTCTTTCTTTCTTCTGAACCAAATCTATGTCTTAGTCTCGTATACATACTATAATTCAGCATATTACTTCTGATGGTGATAAACACTCAAAATGAACACAACTTTTGACGTTCAGTCGCAGTGATTCAGTCATAAACATGTGCTGTACACAAATTGGTAAGCATAGAGACATGATCCCACAGCGTTTGTGTGACCTTGACGAAGCTAGACATATATGTGACAAGAATACACATAAGACAGGAAGAAACAGACAGCACTTCACTGACACATTTGTGGCGACATTTCAGACGTCTAAATACAGACCAAATGAGTCTTACACTTCACATTATTAGACGTTTGGTATCTAAACCTCATAATACGAATCAAAGCCACGTTTTAATTTTTGATCTTCACTTACTAAAAAGATGGTGGTAGGCGAGATATCAACAAATATGTAAATATCAGCAAAGAAATCATGAATACTTCCGTCCCTGCCTCTTTCCCGCCGCGACACCTTGGATACACGGAGCACCTCCCACTTTCGAAGGCCCTTTGGACGACCCCTTTTACACACTCGATAATGATCGCGTGTCCCTTAGAAGAGAGCGGGCCGCGGGGGGCGCCACCTCGCCATTGTGGAAACCGCGGGGAGGCGGCTACACCTTGGCGGGGGCGCGGCGACCCCTACGGCGAGGCACGAGGGGGCCACCGCCTGATGAAGTAGGTGGAAGGGCGGGGTGGCGTCGAGGGGGAAATGAGAAGGAAGCGGAGGACACACTCAGACAAGATGTAAAACTGCTGAGCTGAATGAAAAGCTAACTTTGAACAAATCTATTTTGCGGGAGCAGACAAAGAGGCAGAAATCTGAGGAGAGGAAAAGGAGCGACAAAGCATGAATAAAGAGGAAGCTTGCAATGAGAAAGGCAATATGAAACAAAAAGCTATAAGAGAATTTTAAAAAATATTAAGTAAAGGTGATGAATAAGAGAAAGCCAATGGAAAGTGAAAAATGTATGGATGTCTGGGAAATGTTTGCCGACTGCCTTACACCATATATTGCCGCCATTTTCTGAAAGAGTTTTCACCGGTCGCCTTAGCCTTCCTTCCCCTTTAAATCCGCCCGGCGCCCCGCAGTGATGGCGGCGCCCATGCCTCCTCTACCGACCTGCCTTCATCGTCGACCATCAACTTTTTCAGAAGCGAAATCAAACAACTGCGCTAACCCTAAAACCCTTTAGCCCCTTCTCCTCTTCTTCCCCCATTCCCTCCCCTTCCTACCCGTCCTTAACCCTCCCTCCTCCTCCTCCTACTACTAGCTAGGTCCGGCTCAAGTTACAGCGAAGGGTTCAACCTACTTTGGGAACTCGTTCAACCTCCATTACCTGTTCCTGATCCTTCCTTCCCAACCTTCCTAAGCTCTCGCGTAAGAGAGGAGGAGAAAAAATACATATCAGATTTTAATATCTTAATATTAGGCAGGTTTCTGTGCATCATCTGCTCTTGCACATCACTGGTTGATTAGCTTTTTCACAAAAGTCTACATCACTTGAAAACAATCCATTGAATTCTTAATGCTGATGTATTATCGGCACCATCTACCGATACCTGCGTGTTTTCAGACCCTCCACTGATACCTGGCGATGAATAATGATAACCTACGCAAGCTTCTGATTTGATCAACACCATGTATTAAGACGTCAAGCCATTTATTGTTAACTGTCGGTGTCCATTCTGATTTCCTCCTCTTCCCTTCTCTTCATCCAGGACATTGAATTATATAGGTTTCTCGAAATTAGTTATAATTATGGTTTTATCGATTGAATTATATTTTCGTCGGCACTATTTTTTTTATATTATTCGCGTGTATCTCTGAAGACGGCGGATTAAAACATTATATCATCGTGTATCCCCCTAACCTTAACCAAATCACAATTGAAAGTCGGAACCAGTGAACAGCTGATCCAAAACAGTGGCAACCACTGATCGGATATTTCACGACTTACTGACACGCCTGTGTTATCTGGATGCACGAATCAATAAACCTGAAATTACCCATGACTTTCGAAGACCGTAAAGGCCGGAGCAGGAGAGGTCTGCGCCGCAACAAAGACCACATCAAGAAAGGCTATGTATGACCCGCGTGACGACTCTCCTGTAGGAAGGGACTGTTGGCGAGGTGTTGGACCTTTTAAAGCGCGCCGAGGACGCCGTTGTGGATGCCTGGTTTGCCCATAATCCCGCAGGAGGGCAGGCAGGAGAGGGGCGGACGAGGCAATGTAGACAACGGAGGAGAAAAGCGAGTGTATATGTGAAGCAAGAGGGTGAGGTGGGAGGGGGAGCACAGGGTACAAGCAGGAGGGGAAAGGGGGCACGAGAAGACAGGTTGTGGCCCCAGGCCATCGCGCCGTGACCAACCACGTGGACGTAATGTGGGCAGACAGGTGCATCCGGTGGGGGAAGGGGCTAAAGGAGGGGAGGGGGAGGAGGGAGGGAGGAGGGGGTGGAGGAGGAGGGGGTGGAAGAGGAGGAATGTGGAGGAGGAGGAGGGGTGGTGGTGGAGGAGGAAGAGGTGGAGGAAGAGGTGGAGGAGGAGGAGAAGGAGGAGGTACAGCAGGAGTGGTAGGAAGAGGAGGGATAGAAAGAAGAGGAGGAGGAAGGGGAGGAGGAGGAGGAGGAAGGGGAGGAGGAGGAGGAGGAGGAGGAGGAGGAGGAGGAGGAGGAGAAGTAGAAGAAGAAGATGGAGAGTAGGAGAAGAGAGAGGAGGTAAAAAGAGGGAAAAGAGGATGATGAAAATAATGAAGGTAATTTTAATAATGGTGCTCTAACAATTAAAGTAGAAGAAAGGGAAGTTGCGTATCAATTAGAAATATTAAGTTCACACTTTTTCCTCAAAAGAAAAAAAAAAGAAAAAAAAAATCAACCTTGGAAAGCGAAAAATGGAAGCAACTCGAGACTATTCTCCGTGATTTGTCAAAGGCGTAGCAAGCAACAGCGGCGAGTCGCACATACTTCCGTGATGCTTCGGCGACGTCGTTCGCAGTCGGCGTCATCGTCAAGCTTCCTGGCCTGCTCAAAAGGGCTCCCGAGAATGGGCCGGGAACGAGTGCGCCAATGTGAAAAGGGAAATAAACAATCGGCGCATTTGTAAGTCGCCCTGAGACCGGACTACGAGGCGCTCGCACAAACGCAGCTTTCCTCTCAAGGCGCCTGGAGTTGCCGCTCGACAATGACAATATCAGCTCATAACAGTTAAATAGGGAAAGAAACGAGTATCGATTAAGAGATAAAAAGGGCAGGTGTTAATCGCTTACAATATATTACACACAAAAACGTATCCCATTCTCCTCTCTCTGCCCACTTCCCTTTCATTCGATCCCCTTTATATCTACG
>BOPN01000711.1:72847-75347 GCA_017312705.2 Penaeus japonicus | reverse complement strand
TTTCCAGGGTACGTTTAACTAGACATATGGCGCCCTCTGCCCACCCGCGCTTCGTTATCTTCCCAAGGAACAGCCAAGGTGTTTTACGGCCTTGTATTTTCGGAGAAAAATGTCAGTTGGTCTTGCGTGGAGAAGAAGGAGACTGGTGACCTGGAGACAACTGGGACTTTGTGCTCATAATTATTTACTACTACAACTATGAACAAATTTATAAAACTCGTCTTTTACACTATCAGCTTAACTATGGCTAGCATTCTAATAAAATTCGTCAAATTTCCTATAATATTGTTTTCATTTAGAACTCCCATGAACAGCAAGCAAACGACAAAAAACCAGCAACATCTTCCCCCTGCCCAGCCGAGGCAAACAATGCCCGTGGAAATGAACTTTACGAAGCAAGCATTCCCTTCCTTCGGGTTATGACTGCCGCTCTGAGAATGACGAATCTGCTGACGGGGCGCGTTATCCGTGCTTCCCACGGGGTGGAAGGACCTCCAGGTAAAGAGGCGAACGAGGAAAGTACCTCCCCCCCCCCTTCCAAGCTCGGCCAAAGCCATCCCTGTTGACACGTCCATCAGGTAAGAGGCATGTGACACTGTGTGGGAGAAAGGCCGCCCCGTGACGGAGTGGGGGTGGACGCGGGCGGTGTCGGGTTTCACGTAACGCTTTTCTCACCCGCCTTCGAGGATTGGGGGGAGAGGGAGGGAACCCGGGAGTGAGGTGGCAAGGAGGGGCTGAGGTGAGACGGAGGGGGTGAGGTGGGAAGGAGGGGGTGAGGTGAGATGGAGGGAGTGAGGTGGGAAGGAGGGGGTGAGGTGAGATGGAGGGAGGAGGGGGTGAGGTGGGAAGGAGGGGGTGAGGTGGGACGGTGGAGGGATTGTAGGAGTAAGCCCCAGACCCCACCGCCCCCTCCCGGGATTACTTGATACCTTCTCATCTCTTAGATATAATCAGCACCCTTATCCAGCCTATGGCATCTGCTGTGCCCGAGTCCTGCCCAATCGACATCTGTTGCTTCGAATGTGTCGAAGCTTCGCTCACTCCCTCTATTTCCGCTCTCCTTTTGTACTAGTAGTAATGATAGTGCTAATGATGGTGGTAATTACTGTGATAATGATAATGTGATGATGAATATGGTGATGTGAATAACAATAATGATACTTAAATATTAGCAGCAACAATAAATCACCAATAACAGCAATAACAATGTTAATGTTAATAACGCCGTAATTTTGATCATTATAGCTACCATTGTCGTTATCGTTATGATAAAGATGACAATCTTTATAATTATAAAAAACAGTGCCAGTTACAATATTTATCGTGGAAAATAATCACTGTCTTCGCCACCGCCAATTCGAAACTGATATTACACGGCCCTCAGGGAAGAGAGGCCGGTCTCGCGCGTTGTCTGTCGACCGCTTCCTTCTCAGGCAGCGGTCAATCCTTTGCTTCCTGCATTCGGAACCCTTGGCCACACACACGCGCATGCAATCCACAGCAGATGCAACCGACAGTAATGACAACTCAAATTAAATGGTAGAAGTCCCCTGGCCAAGGGTAGCCTCTGAGTGGCTATCACCTCTTGGACGTTGCAGTTATTGGTACAGGCACGATTAGTCATTCCCTCTCTCTCCACTCACTCCACTCACTCTCTCTCTCTCTCTCTCTCTCTCTCTCTCTCTCTCTCTCTCTCTCTCTCTCTCTCTCTCTCTCTCTCTCTCTCCCTCTCTCTCTCTCTCTCTCTCTCTCTCTCTCTCTCTCTCTCTCTCTCTCTCTCTCTCTCTCTCTCTCTCTCTCTCTCTCTCTCTCTCTCTCTCTCCCTCTCTCTCTCTCTCTCTCCCTCTCTCTCCCTCTCTCTCCCTCTCTCTCCCTCTCCCTCTCCCTCTCCCTCTCTTTCTCTCTCTTCTCTCTCTCTCTACTTCTCCCTCTCCCTTTATTCTCTCTCATTTTCTCCATCTCTCTCTCTCTCTCCTTACTTTCTCTACTTCTCCCTCTCCCTCTCCCTTTATTCTCCCTCCTTTTTTCCCAATCTCTCCTGTCATCTCTCTCTCTCTCATTCTCTCTTTCTTTCTTTCTCTCTCTCTCGCTCTCTAAACATTTTTAGGCATAGTTCCTATGCCTATTCATGTGTATACACTGTATATAGTATGAATAAACTTATCAAAATCAAATCTCTCTCTCTCTCTCTCTCTCTCTCTCTCTCTCTCTCTCTCTCTCTCTCTCTCTCTCTCTCTCTCTCTCTCTCTCTCTCTCTCTCTCTCTCTCTCTCTCCTTACTTTCTCTACTTCTCCTTCTCCCTCTCCCTTTCTCTCTCATTTTCTCCCAATCTCTCCTGCCCCCCCCCTCTCTCTCTCTCGCTATCTCCCCCCTCTCTTTCTCTACTTCTCCCTCTCCCTTTATTCTCTCTCATTTTCTCCATCTCTCTCCTGTCATCTCTCTCTCTCTCTCATTTTCTCATTCTCTCTCTCTCTCTCTCTCTCTCTCTCTCTCTCTCTCT
>BOPN01000711.1:52625-55125 GCA_017312705.2 Penaeus japonicus | reverse complement strand
AAAAAATCCTCATCCTGAAAGACACAGAAAATGAAGTAGAGAGAAAGAGAGAGAGGGAGAGAGAGAGAGAGAGAGAGAGAGAGAGAGAGAGAGAGAGAGAGAGAGAGAGAGAGAGAGAGAGAGAGAGAGAGAGAGAGAGAGAGAGAGAGAGAGAGAGAGAGAGAGAGAGAGAGAAAGGGATAGAGAGGGGGGGGCAAAAATAGGGAGAGAGGGAGAGGGGGAGGGGGAGGGAGGGAGGGAGGTAGGGAGGGAAGGAGGGAGAGAGGGAGGGAGTGAGGGAAGAAGGGAAATAAGGAGGATTGAGGGGAGGGGAGAAGAGGAAGGAGGAGGGGAGGAAGAAGGTAAGGGGAAGGGAGAGCGGAAAGGAGGGAGGGGGGAGATACGAGGGGAGGAAGGGAGGAAGGGGAAGGGAGAGGAAGGGCAAAGCTAAGAGATGCAGCGGCAAAAAAAGACCGAAATGTAAAAAAAATGATACGTAGTCATGAAGGTGCCCAAGGCACTGCTTGGGCAGAGGAAGTGTAGGTGAAAAAGTGCACAGAGTAAGAAGGAAACGAGCGAACGGAAGCTGAAAACGAATTTTAAAAATCCTCCCTCAGTGCCCAAAGAACTAATATCCTCCTGCATTTATTCCCTACTCTTTTATCTCACCGTTGCTCCACAAGTCCAACTATCATTATTGTTTCTTTCGATAGAGAAGGAAGGATTCTGACCATGTTGTTGTTGACATTCGGACTGCACGTGGCAGCCGATGACGTCATCGCCGGCCAATGAGTTGGGGGACCATCACGAGCGTCGATCAATCGCCCTGGCCAGCGGTTGGGCGACAGCGTTAGATTGTGCGCTCAAATAATGTCTATTTCGGGCGGGAACTCGCTGAAAAGAGAACTGCGTCTCTTGTATCGGCTGCTGGGCAGTTGGACAACCAAAGAAAAGGAAAATGGCGTGAAGGTGTCGATGCAATGGGTGAGGGTCAGAGGAATGGCCTAAAGGCAGTACCTCTTAAGGCCACGCCCATTTCCCCAAAGCTCCGCCCGCGGAATGCCACCGCCAATAGGTAACACATTTAAATTAAGGCATATATCGTCCAGGCACGCAAAGGGCAATGACCATCTCTTCCCTCTCCTTTGCTCTCCATCCTTCCCTTTCTAATCATCATAGCCATAGCAACATTTTCTCTTGATTCATGCAGGAGTGCGAGAAAAAAGGAGGAAACAAATTTTACACAAAAGAGCACCGCCAACATAAACAACAACAATAATGGAATGAACGTGAAAAATATTATTATAGCAATGTCGGTGGGGCAGGCGTAGCCAGTTCAGTAATATTTCATTCCTCGCCGACACTCCACAACATATCACTGGCGTTATGGGCTAGGATATCCCATCCCTCATGCCCCCTAATACCCACCCCACCTCACCTAGCGTACCTGTCTGTCTGTCACGAGTTTAGCGCCCGTTCTCTCGGCTCTCCGGCCTCGACCCACCCTTGACACATTGCTAAAATACTTTCGAAGAGCCTGAGTACATTCTCCAGACGTGTAGAAATTGTGTATTTGTAAGGGGGGAGGGTGCTTCTTCATACTGCATTTCTTTGAAAGTATCCAATAAGTGGTAAAACAAGAAGCGCCGTCCCTGAAGGACACCGTGGATGCGAGCACAGGACGGCGTAGGAGGGGCACAGGAGGGGCACTGTGAAGCAGAGGAGGAATGCTCATATACGAGCGCTCCGAGCAGCGCCTTCGAACACGGCCGGCCCATTTGCTGCTCTTTATGGTGCCCCGCGGTCATGCCGAGGTCAATCTCGGGATATTTGTGCCGAGGGGCGAATGCTGTACTGAGGACTGGCTGCCATTGCTGGCGTCAGTTGAAGACAATCTATAGATGAAGCCATTTACAATAAAGAATAAATGACACGCGAAGCAGGCTTAATGCAGGTAACAAGGAACGGGAAACGGAGAAGCAAATTAAAAGAAAGACAGTTGGAAAGGAGGCAGAGCAACAATCAACTCGCATCTCCGGACTGATTGCATTGATATTATTGCTGTCATTCCTTGTGTTAGAGAGAACATTACAACAGAAGAACGGAAGTTATTCGAAAGAAAGTGTCTGAGTTAACACATGACAAGTGATATCTTACCAAAAACAAAATGAAAAGGGGGATATTGCAAGAAGTACTGACAAGGGCACGGGGGGAAATGTATGAAATAATTAGAGAGAGAGAGAGAGAGAGAGAGAGAGAGAGAGAGAGAGAGAGAGAGAGAGAGAGAGAGAGAGAGAGAGAGAGAGAGAGAGAGAGAGAGAGAGAGGAGAATGAAGCTGCCATCATGTCTAACTCCCTCCTCCCTCCCCCGCCCCCCACATCGTCACCAGCACAACACTTCGGCCGTCCATTAGCGCAAGAGACTTTTTCAACTGGCGACAAGTGGAGCGCGAGATATGATTATTTGCCGCTTGTGTTTTTACGTCAGCTCGCTAATGTACTTTTTCCCGCCCGGCCTCCT
>BOPN01000711.1:30000-32664 GCA_017312705.2 Penaeus japonicus | reverse complement strand
CCGCCCGACTAGCCCCGGCCGCCTTGCGTGAGGGCGGAGAGAGAGAGAGAGAGAGAGAGAGAGAGAGAGAGAGAGAGAGAGAGAGAGAGAGAGAGAGAGAGAGGGGGGGGAGAGGGAGGGGGAGGGAGAGGGAAAGGGGGAAGAAGAGGAGAAGGAGAGGGGGAGGGAAAGAGGGAGAGAGGGAGGGAGAGAGGGGGAGAGAGGGAGAGAAAGAGAGAGAGAGAGAGAGAGAGAGAGAGAGAGAGAGAGAGAGAGAGAGAGAGAGAGAGAGAGAGAGAGAGAGAGAGAGAGAGAGAGAGAGAGATTGATGGGTGTGTTAGTAAAGGGGGGGGGGGGGCTGCAATTGTATGCGTCCCGAGTTGCGTGCGTAGATGCATGCGTGTGTAAGTGTGTACATGTGCACGCGCGCATTCTTTCATAAATTTACTTCGACAGTCATCCGTTGCGCACCTGTTATACACTTAAACGAATCATATTACTGTAACAGCATTTGTACAAACTACATATACTTCTTAAAATCTTAACTCTGTGATGTCGCTTCCCTCATGGTCAAGGGAAATGACCTACCCTTGAACAGCTCTATCATGGTAAGAGAGGCGAGCAGTTTGTCTGATGCTGGACCAAGGCAAATTTCAAAATTGTTTACATTTTGTGTGTGCTTATTCTGCTGGCTTTTATTCTCCGAGTTACCACATCAATGATTTTTTTACCATTCCTCCCAAATCTTGCATAGTTAGCTCGTATATTCGCCAACATCCCAACTCCCCTTCGCAATTCTCTCTCTCTCTCTCTCTCTCTCTCTCTCTCTCTCTCTCTCTCTCTCTCTCTCCCCAAGTGATGACACCCCTAAGGGCCATTTTCTCCCAGGTTTCAAGCATAGTGAGATGGTGAAGTCTGTCTGTATATTTACCCGCGCTACTGATGCAAGTCTTCTGATGTTGCATTGCATGCGAGAACAGAAAAGGGGGTAATTGATAAAGTATATATGTCGCTAATCGAAGTCTTTGGCTGAAGATTTACCAAGATATAATTTGGGACCTCTGACGTCAATCGAGTCCTATTTTGATATTACTTGATTTAATGACTACGATTTTCGGTAACAAGAGATGCAGTCAATGCAACAGAATCATCATTCCTAGTCAATAGTTTGATGAACATAAGTTGACTTTAACTTTGATAGATATCTCTCTCTATATATAGTATGTTCTAGTTATAACTGAACATATTGATTTGGGCATAAATATCACAAGCAAATAATATTATCGAGTGCTCTTCATAAATACTAAATTTTTTAACACTGCACATATTAACACATCGTTGATATATTTCGCGTCACATGCATCCGTTCAGCCATGTAGTGTTGAAATGCATCTTGTTAAAATTACCAGGTTTTTCACATTTAAAGTATTAACACACTTAAAGAAGCATTGACACATTTATTTATCTTCTTATCACTCTAGGAACTTGAATGACCATAAATAACCCAGTCATTTATCTCCAGTTAGCTGTATCGGGAAAGACTGTAGAACATAAAATTCCATTTAGATAAACTGATACAAGATAACAGAGCCTCTCTCAATCCTAGCATAAGTCCCCCGCAGGGCTGGTAACTGCCCCGAAAGCCGCCATTTCACAAGCCGTTAGACGATCAAACTCCTTTTTCTCGCTCTTCTCAGATCTTTGCCAGTACACGCTCTTTGCCGTTTGAAGTGGATAATACAAAACATATGATTCAGAAGAGAGAAGAGAATAATGTTTAAGCAGGCTGAGGGGAGAGTGGATGGCAGCCCTGATCGGCTGTCCGTAGCGGCCGAGGGACCAGGGTGAAGGCGAGCATTGACTGCTGCAGTGTAAATAAACGTACAGGATCCTGCTCGCACCGAACCATGTACACGGTTGGTCACAAACACACGCACGCACGCGCGTGCGCACACACACATACGCACATTGCACATTATCCCTGGGTTCATGTATGTAGGCTGTCTAAACTCGAGATGTAATAAAAATATCAATAGTAAACTCATTTTGGTCAGTTCATTCGAGGTCCAATGAACTTTGTTTATAACAACTTGTAATGATACTAATTTTATCAGCATTTAATATTATATCATTCTCTTAGCTACACGTTATACGTAGTCGTTCGTATTATAACATGTAATTGGCTACGATTAGCTACAACGCCTTTGTCAATGAATAAATATTTCTTTCATTACCCGCTATTTTCTGGCACATGAAACCATCATTTAATTGTTTTAATGACGGGGAAGTGCAGACAAGTTCTGCTTTTCTACTCTTCATCTTGCTTGATCCATTATATTTCCGACATGAAAGACGCTGCACAGCCAAGAAATGGAGCAAGCGATGCTCTAAACTCTGGACAGAAATAATGAGTGGCCTTCATGAGAGCGCCTCCCGTGGACCTACACAGGCACTGGCCCAAATAGCAGGTCAAAGTGTCGGCAGGTCAAGGCTGGCAACTCTGGGCCATGAGAAAAAGTCAAATGTTCCTAGGATAGACTCCTCGTGGCCCATCAGTCCCAAGTCTCCATTCCCGCATTTGAGTGGTTGTGAAAAATCGTTCTCCCCGCACTTCCTGAATCCCTCTCATGCGACTTTTCACACCTTGGCTGAGACGCCACAGGGAGGTGGAGGGGAGGCGACATG
>BOPN01000711.1:20000-22500 GCA_017312705.2 Penaeus japonicus | reverse complement strand
ACCGTCACAAGTAACGACACTTTTCTCATGACTGCGAAGACTCTTGTCTCTGTCACTACATCTAACTCTTTAACTCCCCTCACTTACTTCTATTCACCTCTCCCTTCTAATCTCGTCGAATTGGGGAGATACTCTTATTCTCGCCTCCTTGCTTTTGTCCACAAAAGAGGGGAAAGGGTGAGACTCTAAAAGCAAAACAGTAAGGAACAGACCCAGAGTCACGCCGTTTTTCAAAATGCTCTGTCTTTCGGGAAAAGGGCAGAAGAACGAAAAGGACTCCGAACTGTCGAGTGGTCGCGTATCGGTCCCTCCGGGCAGGTTACTGAGATGATGTGGCCGTCGGCGATCCTTCCACGACCACTCTTCAGTACACACTAACCCTCGGCGGCCATGATGCGCCCCGGACACCTGATCATTGATTAACACGCCCCCTTCAGCCAATCCCTGCTGGGCTCAGATCCTATGTAACCAATGGGAGACGAGGAGACAAAGCCGCTAGGCACAACACGGGTCACGGAGGGGTATAGGAGGGTGGGAAGAGGGGGAAGGCAGGACTCGCTTGGGGGGATTCGGGAATGAGGGTAAGGATGAGGGGGAGAGCGCGGGTACGAGGGGAGAACCAGAGGAACGGAGGGGGAGGGGGGAGGGCGAGTAGGGAGGGAGGGGTGGTAGCTGAGCTAGTCTCCAGGACTCACTAGCTACTTATTCTATATTCAAATATTCTCGCATATTCATTCTGATCCTTGGATGCCCTGCGGCACTTGTGATGGTGTCGGACGGAGTATCCTTTCCTTGGTTAAAATGGAAAACGTCCCACAAAGCAGACAAAACAGTGTTCAAAACATGAGAAAAAAGAACACCAAGTTTCTTATCCTAGTGACGACTAGCACCGATGTGGTTGCCGTGGGGCGGGAGGAGGAGGGAGGGGGAGAGGGGGAGAGAAAGGAAGCGAGGGTACCTCCTGCCACAACCAACACCACATTCTGCAGCACCTTGAGCATCGGCTGCCCCATCCACGTTCCCCTCACACACTATGTTCCACATGGCTCACTGTCTCACGCTCCTCCTCACGAGACTGTTCACGCCTCCGTGTTTGTTTGCCTTTCCCCTTCAACTCCTCCTCCGCGTTCTGTATTTGGCAATAATATCTGCATTCAATACAAAACCATTGAGCGAAAAATAGGGAAAAGGCAGCTGTACATTCATTGCTACTTGATTCCCCTCGCAAAACAATGGAAACCGAAACCTAGCTTGAAAAAAACAATACACTGCAGACACACTCAAAGACACACAGACATACACAGACACAGACACAGACACAGACAGACAGACACACACACACACACACACACACAGACATACACACACACAGACATATACACACACACACACACAAACACACACACACAAACAAACACACACACACACACACACACACACACAGACACACACACGCACTCAAACAAACTTACACACACACACACAAAACACGCATGCACGACCACTCCCTGGCGCTAGGTGGTCGCATCCCTGAGAAAGTAGTCCTTTGTTACGGGTGTTCGTAGGGCAAAGGTGATCTAAAGTGGTCCCGGGAGTGTTGTGTTTACAAAGTCACGTACTAAAAGGAGGTAGGGAAGAGGAGGGGACACACGCAGGTCGGAGGTTGATGGAAATGGAGAAAAAATGAATAGAGGAAGAAAAAGAAAACAGCTAATCGACACGTAGGAAAGAAAGTGAGAAAATTAGGTAGGGAAAAATGATAGAGGAAAATTAACATGGAAAATTTGAAGGGCGGGGTATGGGATGGAAGAAGGGTAGGGGAGAGTTCCGCCAGACCAGGAACCTTTTCTGTTGCTCGACGCCGTGACGTCATAGCGGGATGGTAAATACGTCTTTGTTTGAATCCAAAACTCCGATATTAATTTATGAATCACAGGTTCTCTTGCCAACAAAAAAGAAAAACAAGCAAGCGTCCGAGATCGGAATGCGCGTCAGATTTCCAACAAAACAGGCGCAAACATTTCGTCGTTATTACTAAAATTCACGCACTATGAACCATTTGAGTGGCTTTGATGAGAAGTCGGAAATGTTTTGCTACACAAACAAGGCGGTCGAGCCGATAACAAAGGAATTGTCTTGATTGTCGCCAGCCTTTGCTTATACTGTCCACACTGCTTACGAACTCCTATCGCACTACAGCCAACGGAACCGGACAGGTAACATGATTTACATAGGGAGGAAGAGTGAGAGGGAGTTAAGGAAGGAAGGATGGAAAGAAAGGAGGGAGGGAGGAAGAAACTGATGAGGAGAGGGAAAGGATGGGGAGAAAATCGAAATAGGGCAATATATTTTGACAATATAATAGTATTTGCTGCAACACCAATGACTATAATAAGACTATTAATAACGAGGAAGGACTAAAATAACCTGGTGGCGAGGAAGGGCGGACTGGAAGAAAAGGCAGAGACTCAAGAAGTTTACTTGTTTACCCTCTGACGCC
>BOPN01000710.1:394712-412212 GCA_017312705.2 Penaeus japonicus | reverse complement strand
AGAGAGAGAGAGAGAGAGAGAGAGAGAGAGAGCGAGAGAGAGAGAGAGAGAGAGAGAGAGAGAGCGAGAGAGAGAGCGAGCGAGAAAGAGAGCGAGAGCGAGAGCGAGAGAAAGATAGGAAGAAATGATTGAATATTGAATTGACAGGGATCCTCTTTCACAAAATGTGGTTTATGTATTCTGTTTTTTAATTGTTTTAAAGCTCATGTTAGAATTGGTTTTATTTATTGTTTTCTATATTTTATGGTTATTATTCATTCCATTTCATGTCTATTTTATGAATTAGTTATCGTTTTATATTTTTTCTTAGTTATTTATTGTTCTTTATATTTACTTTATATATTACTCATTATACTTTATGTATTTTTCATCAACCATTTATCATATCATATATTTATTTATTTATTTATTTATGTAATGTTTATGGACTTCTCTACGCGTTAGGGAGAGGCAAGGTCGTACAGGTAGAGTGACCTCGACAGAATCGTATTTTTGCCCTGATTAACCCGCTGCCGCGTGACACGAATAAAGGGTTTTCGCTGCGGGAAGCGCCTGGTTTTGTTTTCAAGAGGCGTTTAATTATCAAACTATCTTACCGGGGTCTGCCTAAAGGAAAAGGAAGAAGAAGAGTAAATAGAAATAAGTGTGTGTGTGTACTGAGATACATATACAGTATGTGAAGGTGGATAGATAGATAGATAGATAGATAGATAGATATACTTGTTTTGTGTGTGTGTGTGTGTATGTGTGTGTGTGTGTGTGTGTGTGTGTGTGTGTGTTTGTGTGTGTGTGTATATATACATACATACATACATACATACATACATACATACATACATACATACATACATACATACATACACATACACACATACACACACACACACGCATACACACACACACACACACACACACACACACACACACACACACATACATATATATATATATATATATATATATATATAAATATACACACACACACACACACACACACACACACACACACAGACATACATACATACATACATACATACATATACATGCATATATGATTACTTCTCTGTATGGGAATTTCTTGTCTTTCGATTACACTTCGACTGCAACCCGTCTCATATATTTTCATTATTGCAATATGATTCCACACTTTCTCGAATGTAATCACTTCTGCTTTGTGATATCCCTCCGTGTCGATTATATCCAATTTTCGATTTCGATTTCACTCCGTCTCATAAAGGACTGTATGCTGCCTTCCCTCGAAGGTAATGCCATTCATAACTCACTCTACCTCCTTTAAGATGCCGCATCAGCTGGGGAGAAAAGCCTCGCTGCACCTGCCACGAGTGTTATCTATTCATAGTAACAGTCGTGACAAAGAATCCTATAAAAAGGATCGGGAGGGTGAGTTATTGTGGTAACGGTTCAAGGCGACATGACTGTGGCGAGAGATACGAAGGTAACTGTGCTTGGTATTTTAATCCGTATTATTATTGTTATTATTATTATTATTTTATTATTTTTCTAGGAGAAGGTTGGAGGGTAAAAAGTATGTTCCGAGCAAACAGATTTTAAAAATTACGTCATTTTTGTTGTCTTTTAATGTATTATTATTATCATGAATATTTATTTTTTCATATTTTTAGGATTGCTAAGTATGCGAATGTACATGCATTAGGTGCATGAGGCTGTAGTATTTTTTTTCTTTCCCTTTTTTGTCCAGCGTAGAGTACGACCTTCTGTGAGGTCTGCTCGTGATGGCGATGACACCCTCCCTTCGGTTTTATCGTCACGCTCGACATGGGTGGCGAAGCCGTTAAATACTATAAAACAAAAAGACAAGTATTTTTTTTTATAATTTTGAGTGATGGAACCTTTTCACGGGCGATAAAATCTTGGGAAAAGATTGGTAATGTTTTAGGTTTTTACAGTAGATTCATTATTTGCAATTTCATTATTTGCTTCGTTTCGCTTCGTTTTTTATCGTTCTCACTTCTATCGTTCTCCTCTGGTCACTACCTACAGCCAGTGTTTACTCGACAGTGCAGACATGTACGGATATTCGAGCACAATAAAGTGTGAGGGTGATATGTAATGATATATGATCAAGTATGAACTCACTGCTGTGGCTAAAGCCGCATTTTTGTCGTGCCAAATCTTGAGCCGAGCTTGAGATATGATCAAGTTCAAGCGTTACGTTATATGGAAACAAATGCAATCGTTTCCTCTGTGTATCAGCGTCCTCAAAGGTCATTTTAGATAGATCTAGAAAAAAAAAAGTTATCAATAAAATTGATACTGTATATATGACACAACTTATATTTGGACTTGAAATCGGGTAGATCGCCAACAAACACGGAAGCATTAGGTGAATATTACTGTCGGTGTGTTGGGGGTTTCATTTGTGCGCAGTACTTATTTGTGCATTTTTTCAACATAGGTCCTTTCAAAAAGGCATTTATAAAGTTTAGAAATGGGCAAGAGAGTGACATAGATGAAACTCGTATTGCGAACCAAAGACTTTCATTTACATATGACGTCACAAGCCACAGTCGAAAAAACGTTTTTGAAAAAACAACAGCCAAACTTGAATTTAACCGCCTTAAGCGCGGCTTGATCAATTACATGACACAAATGCGGCTCATATGTGCTCCGTCTCGCCAATACATGCGGTCTGTCTCCCAGCGTTGTTTGAACAGCTGTCCCAACACGTGTGCCGGCAAATGGGTACCGCAACCGCAAGTTCAGAATGCGTAAGGGCCTGTGGTTGGATTTGAGGTGGTTTTACCGGGCACCTTGCTGTTGGGAGGCGTTGACACGTGAGCTCTCTAATTACCATACGCTTGCCAACATGACCACGCCCGAGGGATACACAAGGGAAGGCTGTTTTTACGGCTATGTTAAAGAGAGGTTTAATTAAGGCATCTACAAGCCCCCCCCCCCCCTCTCTCTCTCTCTCTCTCTCTCTCTCTCTCCCTCTCCCTCTCCCTCTCCCTCTCCCTCTCCCTCTCCCTCTCCCTCTCCCTCTCCCCCTCCCTCCCTCTTCCTTTCCTATGAAATAGAAAAATGTCATGGAAACTCACTTAAAAGTCTTACTCAAACCATTATAGTATCCACACATTTTCGCACTAAAAAAGATATGTATTTGCTTGTGCCTTTTTCCTCGTTGTGGATAACCTTACAACTCTTCCCAATCACTGAATGGATCTCAGCCACAGCAAGAAGGCCTTGGAGTCTCCATCTCACGCACGTTCCTGCGATGCTTGTGAGACGCCGCGCCGCCACGGACCTCCGGGAATTCCTCCTCTTTTCCTCGTGCGAGACATACGAAGAAAAAGAATTTTGAGAAAAAACAACAACAAAGAAATGAATAAGAGCAACGCACCTTTTTCTGTTCCTTTTCGAGACAAAGGAGACGGTTTTGATGTGAGGTATATGACGAACGGTAGCAGGTCAAAAGCGCACACACACACACACACACACACACACACACAGAGAGAGAGAGAGAGAGAGAGAGAGAGCGAGAGAGCGAGAGAGAGAGAGAGAGAGAGAGAGAGAGCGAGAGCGAGAGAGAGAGCGAGAGCGAGCGAGAAAGAGAGCGAGAGCGAGAGCGAGAGAAAGATAGGAAGAAATGATTGAATATTGAATTGACAGGGATCCTCTTTCACAAAATGTGGTTTATGTATTCTGTTTTTTAATTGTTTTAAAGCTCATGTTAGAATTGGTTTTATTTATTGTTTTCTATATTTTATGGTTATTATTCATTCCATTTCATGTCTATTTTATGAATTAGTTATCGTTTTATATTTTTTCTTAGTTATTTATTGTTCTTTATATTTACTTTATATATTACTCATTATACTTTATGTATTTTTCATCAACCATTTATCATATCATATATTTATTTATTTATTTATTTATGTAATGTTTATGGACTTCTCTACGCGTTAGGGAGAGGCAAGGTCGTACAGGTAGAGTGACCTCGACAGACCGTATTTTTGCCCTGATTAACCCGCTGCCGCGTGACACGAATAAAGGGTTTTCGCTGCGGGAAGCGCCTGGTTTTGTTTTCAAGAGGCGTTTAATTATCAAACTATCTGGGTCGGGGTCTGCCTAAAGGAAAAGGAAGAAGAAGAGTAAATAGAAATAAGTGTGTGTGTGTACTGAGATACATATACAGTATGTGAAGGTGGATAGATAGATAGATAGATAGATAGATAGATATACTTGTTTTGTGTGTGTGTGTGTGTATGTGTGTGTGTGTGTGTGTGTGTGTGTGTGTGTGTGTTTGTGTGTGTGTGTATATATACATACATACATACATACATACATACATACATACATACATACATACATACATACATACATACACATACACACATACACACACACACACGCATACACACACACACACACACACACACACACACACACACACACACATACATACATATATATATATATATATATATATATATGTGTGTGTGTGTGTGTGTGTGTGTGTGTGTGTGTACATACATACATACATATACATGCATATATGATTACTTCTCTGTATGGGAATTTCTTGTCTTTCGATTACACTTCGACTGCAACCCGTCTCATATATTTTCATTATTGCAATATGATTCCACACTTTCTCGAATGTAATCACTTCTGCTTTGTGATATCCCTCCGTGTCGATTATATCCAATTTTCCATTTCGATTTCACTCCGTCTCATAAAGGACTGTATGCTGCCTTCCCTCGAAGGTAATGCCATTCATAACTCACTCTACCTCCTTTAAGATGCCGCATCAGCTGGGGAGAAAAGCCTCGCTGCACCTGCCACGAGTGTTATCTATTCATAGTAACAGTCGTGACAAAGAATCCTATAAAAAGGATCGGGAGGGTGAGTTATTGTGGTAACGGTTCAAGGCGACATGACTGTGGCGAGAGATACGAAGGTAACTGTGCTTGGTATTTTAATCCGTATTATTATTGTTATTATTATTATTATTTTATTATTTTTCTAGGAGAAGGTTGGAGGGTAAAAAGTATGTTCCGAGCAAACAGATTTTAAAAATTACGTCATTTTTGTTGTCTTTTAATGTATTATTATTATCATGAATATTTATTTTTTCATATTTTTAGGATTGCTAAGTATGCGAATGTACATGCATTAGGTGCATGAGGCTGTAGTATTTTTTTCTTTCCCTTTTTTGTCCAGCGAGTACGACCTTCTGTGAGGTCTGCTCGTGATGGCGATGACACCCCTCCTTCGGTTTTATCGTCACGCTCGACATGGGTGGCGAAGCCGTTAAATACTATAAAACAAAAAGACAAGTATTTTTTTTTATAATTTTGAGTGATGGAACCTTTTCACGGGCGATAAAATCTTGGGAAAAGATTGGTAATGTTTTAGGTTTTTACAGTAGATTCATTATTTGCAATTTCATTATTTGCTTCGTTTCGCTTCGTTTTTTATCGTTCTCACTTCTATCACCCTCTGGTCACTACCTACAGCCAGTGTTTACTCGACAGTGCAGACATGTACGGATATTCGAGCACAATAAAGTGTGAGGGTGATATGTAATGATATATGATCAAGTATGAACTCACTGCTGTGGCTAAAGCCGCATTTTTGTCGTGCCAAATCTTGAGCCGAGCTTGAGATATGATCAAGTTCAAGCGTTACGTTATATGGAAACAAATGCAATCGTTTCCTCTGTGTATCAGCGTCCTCAAAGGTCATTTTAGATAGATCTAGAAAAGTTATCAATAAAATTGATACTGTATATATGACACAACTTATATTTGGACTTGAAATTGCAGATCGCCAACAAACACGGAAGCATTAGGTGAATATTACTGTCGGTGTATAGGGTTTCATTTGTGCGCAGCACTATTTGTGCATTTTTTCAACAAAGGTCCTTTCAAAAAGGCATTTATAAAGTTTAGAAGTGGGCAAGAGAGTGACATAGATGAAACTCGTATTGCGAACCAAAGACTTTCATTTACATATGACGTCACAAGCCACAGTCGAAAAACGTTTTTTGAAAACAAGAAGCCAAACTGAATTTAACTGCCTTAAGCGCGCTTGATCAATTGCATGACACAAATGTACTCATATGTGCTCCGTCTCGCCAATATATGTGGTTTGTCTCCCAGCGTTGTTTGAACAGCTGTCCCAACACGTGTGCCGGCAAATGGGTACCGCAACCGCAAGTTCAGAATGCGTAAGGGCCTGTGGTTGGATTTGAGGTGGTTTTACCGGGCACCTTGCTGTTGGGAGGCGTTGACACGTGAGCTCTCTAATTACCATACGCTTGCCAACATGACCACGCCCGAGGGATACACAAGGGAAGGCTGTTTTTACGGCTATGTTAAAGAGAGGTTTAATTAAGGCATCTACAAGCCCCATTCTCTCTCTCTCTCTCTCTCTCTCTCTCTCTCTCTCTCTCTCTCTCTCTCTCTCTCTCTCTCTCTCTCTCTCTCTCTCTCTCTCTCTCTCGCTGCCTCGTTTTCTCTCTTTCTCTCTTCTTCTTCTACCCCATGTTCCCCCTCTCCCCGATATTCAACTCCTCTTATCGCTTCTCATTTTTCCTCTTCTCCCTTTTCTTCTTCTCCTCTCCCTGTTTCATTTTCTCACTCTTCGTCATCTTCCTCCTCTCCGCCTTTCCTCCCATCTCCCCCACCTAATTACCCTTCCCTCCGGTCCTCATAGCTCGTCTTGACACTTCATTAAGGGTGAGAGCTCTGTAAGGGTGACAAGGGAACATCCTTTAGTGTGTGAGACACAAGTCATTCGCTCTGACCACATTGAGACACTTGTCACTTAAGTCACTTGTTACCTTGTACACTTGCGACAATAGGAACACTGTTAGCCACCTGCTGTCAACAGAGGAGAGAGAAATCACCTTCGGGTAAAAATACAACCCGGTTTTAGTAGCCAGGAGGCCACTTTACCGGTAAGCTTGTCGACGGTAAGGGTGTTTTTACCGTGTTGATAAAATTACGTGGTGTGACCGTGTGATAAAGCCGTGTAACGAATTGTAACGTATTTTTTGTGGCTTGGTCGTAGAGGTGATGCAGTATTATTTACGTTATGGTATTACGAGGCAATTTAAGCTACGTTTCTTGGTCTGTTGTATTTATTATTTTTTGGCTTTGGTTTTGTTTTTACGAACGTGTTTCGTGTATAGATCTGGGACTTGATTATGCTAAAGGTCAAGATCTTTGGAAATTGTTGAAAAAAAAAATATTTTGCGTGAATATTTTCCGTTATATTATTTGAATCTTTTTTCCTCATTTGGTATTATTCATCTATATCTGTAGTTGAATTGTCTTATTGATATTGTTCATTTCTTTTAATTTCCAGGTAAGAAAGGTTACGTGAGCACATAGTGGGACCCAGCCGGTCTCCTTTCTACCAGAGGGCGTTTCACTTACAGTAAGTCCTAACCTTAGTGTTTCCATTAGATACTTCGTGCTTGTGTGCTAAGGAGAGCTTCGCTAGATATATCGTGCTAATGCCCGACTGACTTGCCGAGAGCGGGGGAAGGGTCTTATGACATCCATTGTGTCGTTGGCGCGGCGGAGGATAAGAAACGCCTCGACGTATTTCATGACTAACGATAATGGGATTAGAAGAGAGAGAGAGAGAGAAAGAGAGAGAGAGAGAGAGAGAGAGAGAGAGAGAGAGAGAGAGAGAGAGAGAGAGAGAGAGAGAGAGACGGGGGAGAGGTAAAGGGAGAGAGAAAGAGGGAAAAGGAGAGGAAGAAAGAGGGAGGGAGGGAGGGAAGAGAGGCCAAAGAGAGATTCGTTGGCTATTTGATTGCAAACGAGGAAGTGTTCTGAAAAAAGAAAAAAAGTAAGGAATGACGATAATGGGAAGTGATATTAGAAGAATGAGATTTATATAAGAAAAAAAATATATATCGATTTTACGTTCCGTTTTTAGATTGGATTATAAAGTTCATAACAAGACCTGGGCACCTCCTGGAGCGTGTTATCGAGTGTAATGATGCAATGGCATGCTCTTGCTACTCTTGCAAGGTCGGCTCCCCCCTTACCGCCTCCCCCTGAGTCCCGCTGTGTCCCTTGGTCTTCGGCGACGCGCAACTCTGCATAAAGAGTGAGAGGGGGTAAAGGGTGAGGGAGGGGAGGGTGTGAGGCGGAAGGAAGGGGAAGGAGAAGGTGTGTATGGAAGGGAAAGAAGGAGGGAGATAACGAAGAGTGGAGAAAGACTGGGAAGGAGAGGGAGTGAACGGGCGTTACGTGCACAGTTTGCAATCAAGGCGATACATCCTCAGAGGTCCTTGGGGTGGGGGGGAAGAGGCAGGGGAGTGGGGAGAGGTGGGAGGGGAGAAATTAAGGGTTGAGATGTTGTGAGGCTGAGTGTAGATGGGCATTTACTATGGTTGATGGAGAGAGGGAGGGGGAAATTCCCTCCACGACGATGCAAACGCTGCATTAAGGGATTGCGATTTCATGAGTCTGGGAGCTTGAGGAACGAGGCAATGGGAGTGCGGAAGATTAGATAGAATTACCAAGATGGCAATTTGTCTGAATAAAGAAAAATATGTTGAGTGTAACCGATATCATCACATCATCAACATTATCTTAATTTAAGCCCCATGTTATACGGATGTTCAATAACTATCCAAAAATGTTCATAAAAAGCTGATGGTACATGAAGGAAACTACCAAAAAAATCAATACAATATGTTATTCACATATTTTGTATGTCTATATATGTGTGTATGTGTATGTATATGTATATGTTTATATACGTTTCTTCTTTTTCCTTCTCAGGTAATTTTACAGCAGGGAGGGGATGAAAGCGGGAAATATGTTTCTAAATTCCGGAGAGCCTTGGATTTCTTGTGATGTGAGCTATGTTTAGATACTTCTAAGCATTTATTTTCAAGTTTGGATATATAATCGTTTGTAGTTCTTGTATACAATGCAACGATTATATATCTCTGCACTGGGAATGTGTGTATGTCTGTATGTGTGTGTGTGCGGGTGTTCCTTTGTCTGTTCCTATATCTGTGTACTTAATTGCCGGTCTCACTTTCCTTAAAATCAACCAATCCTTGCATCCGTAAACTAAACTTTGCATGTCTTTTGTGCAGTAGAGTATATGAAGATACTGATATCCTTGCATACGTGACCACTGCCTCGTAGGACAAGCTCCCTGGTATCGGAGGTCGCCGCTCCCGAAGAGAAGGTCCCGCATGATGGCGCCCTGTTGTTGCGATCTCATTTTTATTCTCATTTTTTTCGTTTCCACTCATCGCCTTTAGAATTCACTGGCGGTTGTGTATATTTTTCTTCTTCTTCTTCTTCTTAGAGATGGAAACTGGTTCGGTGGGGTCAGGGTGAGGGATGGAGAGGGTCGAGAGAGGGAAAGGGAATGTGTGAGTGAGTAAGAGAGAGAGAGACAGGCAGACAGGCAGACAGGCAGGCAGGCAGGCAGGCAGGCAGACAGACAGACAGACAGACAGACAGACAGACAGACAGACAGACAGACAGACAGACAGACAGACAGACAGACAGACAGACAGACAGACAGCCAGAGAGACAGACAGACACAAAGAGGGAGAGAGAGAGTGACGTGTCTTTGGGAGGGGGGGTGCACCTGGCCGTATTAATAGTGTTGTCGGTCCTTTAAAAGGCCAAAGGTGACTCAAAGGGTTTTCATTTTCTCTTCAAGGATGCTGCAACGGTTGGAATACGACGAGCACTTCTCCCGCGATAAGATATTACGTGCAAGGAAATTCCCTTTTTTAGTTTTATGACATTTTCTTTTTACGTCACATCATTATTTTTTCCCGGGAATACTGGGCGAGAAAAAGCATATTATTTATAAAACGTAATTTGTTTTGTTTTTATTTTATGATACGACGCGTCGTGTATCGGGATCGTAATTAGGTGATTGGTACCTTCGAAACGACATCGGGAACAGGTGGTATTGTATTAGGCTTTAGTATCGAGTTATCGTGATTCTGTTTAGGCTCTTGCTGGAACTGCGGGCGAAACGTCGCGTTGTTAACCGTTAAGCTTTTGGATACGTCTTTTATTTTTTTTATTACTTTTTCAGTTCGTTACTTCTGGCTGCTTATTTTCAATATTAGTTCTCTCAATGTATTTATTGTTAATGATACCATAAGATGCAGGCGATATAAGTAAAACGCGCATTGCTTTTTTACTATTGCTTTATACAATATACGTCTAAAAGGTGTTGCGGCGATCTGCATCCAGATGTTTTTATTGACTCTTGTTTTCTTTTGCTACTTGTATCGCAACCAGTTTGTTTAGGTCTATAGTCTATATTGCATATATTTCCAAGGGCTATATACCACTGTACAATGGTTGGTAATAGTTGTGTGTGTTGCAGGATTCCATGGTTGGTGTGCGATTGCTGAACTTGGATAGCAATTTCCATTTCATATTATTTTTTATTCACCGTTTTATATCTTATGGATTATTCTTTCTTGAGTAATATTTGTTTTATATTCTCTTTACTTAAGTGTATGCAAATTCCATCCATATCAGATTATGGCTTACACATTTTTTCAAACAGAATTGAGATATTTTTATGTTGCCGTTAGCCTCTGGTTCAGTTCATAAAGTTATCTTAATTTACATCTAAACTTTTTATTTTAGTCTTATTGACTATCCAAATGCTTATATGTCTATCATTACATTTAACTGCATTTCTTTTATTTTCTTTGAAATTGCTGCTTGTCTATGTGCTTACTACTCTCTTATATTATCTCTTTATCTCTTTATATTTTTGGAAAAAATAAAGATAAGACTTTGATTAGTTAAGAAAAAAATGCAAGTGTGCCTATTGTTTGGTCACGTGTGTCCAACCCTGTACACACTCCTCGACCGTTGTTTTCAGGTGTGTGTGTATGTGTGTGTGTGTGTGTGTGTGTGTGTGTGTGTGTGTGTGTGTGTGTGTGTGTGTGTGTGTAAGTGTGTAAGTGTGTGTGTGTGTATGTGTGTGTGTGTGTGTGTGTGTGTGTGTGTTTGTGTGTTTGTATGTGTGTGCGTGTGCGTGGGTGGGTGTATTTGTATGTGTGTGTGTGTGTGTGCGTGTGCGTGTGCGTGGGTGTGTGTATTTGTATGTGTGTGTGTGTGTGTGTGTGTGTGTGTGTGTACACACACACTTGCGGCATGTGGGGAAGGCGTGCTGTAGGCCGTGTGCGCCGGTTTGTACGTAGGTATGTGTGCGTGTGTCCCTGGCAACTGTCCGTTATCTCGGCTACACTAGTTTTTACTTTCATCTTCCCGATCGCCAACGTGTTAAGCCGTGTGAGGACAAGCGACATTGCAGGCCATAGGTAAACGCCCGCCTCATTTGAATATTGCAAATGCTACTCACCCTCCAGGGCGAAGTGCGAGAGGGACATGCTAGCAGTTGTGTTTGTTCGTTATTATTTTCTTCATTCTCTTTCCATATTTCGCTCTCTCACTCTCTTTCCCTCCCCGCCTCCCCCCCTCCCTTCCTCTCTCTCTCTCCCTCTCTCTCTCTCCCTCTCTCTCTCTCTCTCTCTCTCTCTCTCTCTCTCTCTCTCTCTCTCTCTCTCTCTCTTTCTCTCTCCCTCCCCCCCCTCTCCCTCTCTCTCCCTCTCCCTCTCTTTTTCTTTCTCGCTCTCTCTCGCTCTCTCTCGCTCTCTCTCGCTCTCCTTTTCTCTTTCTGCCCTGTATTTTTATCCATCTCTCGCTCCATCCAGTTTTAGGCTGAAATCGTTCCACGGCCTTACCTATTAAAGGCGTCCGCAGTACATGGATAACGTGGCACCGGCACCGGGACTGGGGCGGGGGCGGGAGAGGGTAATTGTTGGTGGTAGTGGGGTGAGGGAAGAGGTCATCGGGTCACAAGGTCTTTCGTGTGATGAAAGGTCAACTTGACCGCATGCGAAGGATGTCCCTCAAAAAAAAAGACAAAAAATCATAAAAAGTACCGAAATTGTCACCGTCAGATGAGAATGAGGAAACGGGCAGTGGGAAAAGGTGAACAGGGAAGAAAATGCCCCAATAAAAACGGGAAGTGTATCGAGTAACGGGAGAGAGAGAGAAAGAGCGAGAGCTAGAGCGAGAGAGAAGGTGAAAAAGAACTAGCGTTGAGGTCAGTCGTCATGGCGAAATAAAATAGGAACGTTAAGGTCATCCCCGAAGAGAAGGAGATAAGATGACGCGGGGAAGACGAGGGAGGCTGGCGATGCCGAGGTGGCTCGAGCGTGCGATAAGGATTTCCAGGGAGAGATGCACTTTTTTTCTTAGGTGGGCGGGCATGGGTGGGAGGGCGGGATGGTCAAGAGGCCTGATAAGGGTAGAGGGAGGTCAGTGTTGCCTGAGGGAAGGAACGGGAGGAATAGAGGGATATGTGCGGAGAGGAGGAAGAAGAGGATGAGGACGAGGAAATGTAGGGGGGAGAAGGAGAAGAAGACGTCGCCACGATGAATACACCGGTTTTCCTACCGTTGCTATATTTTCTGCTGCTTTTTTGCGTTGCGTCTACGTACTCCTCGCTAAGGAGAAGGACGCAAACATATGACTGGGTGAGGAGACAGGAGGGAGACAAAGGAGGGGAGGGGGGGAGAGAGGACAGGGGGATGGCTGTCCAAATTGGGGCAAGAGACAAGTATCCCATCGCGTCCCGTTAGCGTCGCCTGCATCGCACAGGAGTATAGATTAAGACGGAGTTGACCGTGTTATATGATTTGGCTCTAAGTCTACTTCATCCTCTCAAAAAAGAAGAATAACAATAAAAGTAAAAGAATAAAAACATAGTTGTTTCCTAAACAGACATCAGTTACACCTGTGTTTGTTTTTCCTTCTCTTCTTTTGTTTCTGATTTGTCTTTCTTCTTTGTTAGCGTTAGTTTGCTTGTTACTGAGACAAAAGAATTCTTACAAAGAAGCTAAGTACCGGAATTGATCGTGTAGGTGACTGGAAGCAGAAATTTACTGCTGAAAATATAGTGAACATATACCATATTTCTGGTATATATATCGGGCATAATTGACTTGAATTATACATTCAATATACTCCGCCGAGTGTGTCATAAAGGCCGTTCAGTTTATTATCCAGGTTGAGAGGTGACAGAGAGGGCGGGGATCCCATGATTATATGCACATGATTTTGGATCCACGCTCTTCGTTATAACTGGCCAGTTTTGTGACGCAGAAGATAGAAGAGATTTACTTAGTCGATCTCTCATTAAACAGGAGGTTGATGATTACAGTGCACACTACCTTATTTTGCCCGATGCCCAACGCGTTTGGCAAACAGAGACGTGTGTGTGTGTGTGTGTGTGTGTGTGTGTGTGTGTGTGTGTGTGTGTGTGTGTGTGTGTGTGTGTGTGTGTGTGTGTGTGTGTGTGTGTGTGTGGGTGTGTGTGTGGGTGTGTGTGTGTGTGTGTGTGTGTGTGTGTGTGTGTGGGTGTGTGTGTGTGTGTGTGTGCGCGCGCGCGCATTTGTGTGTGTGTGTGGGGGGTAAGTCGAATTTAAAAAGAGGGAAGGGCCGCCTTTGGGAAATCGATGACTTTAAGGAAGATTGAACTCTGACAAGTGTCCAATTTGAAGGATGGAAGAGGACTGAATAATGGATACCGTATCGCCTTGATAAACTGTTTGCTCTGCTTCTGCTGCTCATTAGCGGAGTGAACTGAATACATTTGCTTTACGGGCGCGAGCTTGAAATTTCCTGCTTAAAATTTCACTGATCAACTTGACATGGATAATTGACTCTGCTTTCATATGGGATATAGAGCTTTTGTTATTGTTTTATTCATAAACATTTTCATTTACTTCGTTGTCGTGACTTGTTACTACGTCTTGTGATAATGTGAATGGCTGTCATTACAATATTATTTTTGATAAATCGTCTTAGATAATCCCTAAGGGCTTGAAGGGAAGACAAAGCAAGACAAGGCGAGACAGGGCAAGGCGGGAGAACACCATCTGACATTTTAACATCCATAACGGAATCCCAGACACTTCCTATGGAGGCCAGAGGGATCATGCGGCCAAGCTGGCAGGAAGACAGACACATAGGTAGATGCAGGCAGGCAAGGAGGTAGACAGATAGGCTAGCAGGCAGACAAGTAGATAGATGCACAGAGAAATAGGCAATCAGACAGGCAGGCAAGCATACAGACGGGCAGACTGACGGACATAGTCACCGCAGGCCACCGGGAAGCCCCCGGCAGGATATCGCTTGGGGCGCTTCCACTAGAGTGAGGATTATTAAGTAGCGGCCGAGGACACCATGCGGTAGACACGGCAGATGGCGGAGAAGTCCTGGCTGCGAGGCGTCGCGTCGTCTGTCCCGGGGGAGTGGAGGCAGGCCGGCCGAGAGTCGCTGCGACTCCTGATGGAAACGACTCTGAAATAGTATGAAATTGGTCCTGAAACGCTTACGAAGCCATTAGTGAGAATTCCAATCAAGTTAGGTAGAATAGAGAATTAAGATATGATTGTATCATATAATTGTCATTACTCTAATCGATGATATTTTGATTTTGACGTCGACATTATCCCAAGCGATTATTTTGACAAGGATTAAATTGGGTGAGGATGAGTGTGTTCGGTTTTCTTGCTGCTGTCGTAACTTCGAGGAGAGTGAAGCTCACGGTGATCGATCTGAGTGTGGCCTTCTGTGTGTTGCGAGAGAGCGATCGTGGATTTGCAAGCGGGGCAACTGAGATGCAATGAGGGAGAGGGATAGAGAGATGTGGATGAGCGATGAGTTTCCGAAAGGGATGGCGAGATTAGGATAAAATGGCAGTGATATGTAATAAGGGATAGAGAGACAGATGCAGAAAGCTGGCACGATATAGTGAGGGGCAGAGGGATAAATACAGAACTCATGCAAGATACAATAAGGCACAGGGAGATACATACAGAACTGGCCAAATGTAATAAGGCATAGGGAAGTAGAACCGAGGAACTGTTGAGCTCCAGTATGGGAGAGGGAGTTAAATGCAGAAATTTAATAAGATGCAGCACGCGATAGAGATCTAGAAAACCGCGCGGTGGATGTGGCTCAGATATAGGCCCTGCATTTAGACGTGGCCCAACGCCCAGCCAGAGGGGGGGGGGGTGACGCAAGGGGAGTAACGGCGAGGAGAGAGAGAGGTCACGGTTAATGTAATAAAACTCATTTGGTTTCGCCTTGTGGGTGTGGTCCAGTAGCGAACAAAAAACAAGGATATTTCATCAATATTACCAAGAGAGAGAAAGTCATTGTTGGAAACGAGATCAGTGCTGACTGGAAGGGTTGCCCCTTGCTCGGCACTAGGTAACAGAGGCTCAGTATATTGTGTTAAGCTGGGTCCGGCAAGGTCAGAGCTTAATAGCTTAATAAAAGTAAGATTCTGCCCAAGATGTGCCATATCAACCCTGGGTCATGGACCATCACCTGCTTAGTGTCTGACCTTTAACACCAACGCATGCCCAACGCTAGTCATATGAACTGGTTCTTCGTCCAGCTACGTTTGCGTTCGTGATGTTCAATTCCAGTAGCGTGGTTTACCTTAACCTTTTTATTATACATTATCAGCTGTAGACTCGATGGACCGTTAAGTTTAAACCATTCACGAGAGAGATAATGAGTGAGTGTTTGAGAGAGAGAGAGAGTGAGTGAGTGAGTGAGTGTGTCATTAGTTGAGAGGTAGTTCTGTTTATTTTTCAGCTTGTTTACTAAGCGCAGGTGATCATTACAGACTCACACACTAAGCCTTAAGTGTGACCAAAGAATCAATTGCTGATAATAAACCGATTAATCTCTCTCTCTCTCTCTTTCTCTTTCTCTCTCTCTCTTTCTTCATGTGTATACACTGTATATAGTATGAATAAACTTATCAAAATCAAATCAAATATCTCTCTCTCTCTCTCTCTCTCTCTCTCTCTCTCTCTCTCTCTCTCTCTCTCTCTCTCTCTCTCTCTCTCTCTCTCTCTCTCTCTCTCTCTCTCTCTCCCTCCCCCCCTCTCTCTCTCTCTCTCTCTCTCTCTCTCTCTCTCTCTCTCTCCCTCCCCACTCTCTCTCTCTCTCTCTCTCTCTCTCTCTCTCTCTCTCTCTCTCTCTCTCTCTCTCTCTCTCTCTCTCTCTCTCTCTCTCTCTCTCTCTCTCTCTCCCCCTCTCTCCCTCCACTCCCCCTCTCCTCTCGCTCTCTATACCTCACTCTCTCTCTCTCTCTCTCTCTCTCTCTCTCTCTCTCTCTCTCTCTCTCTCTCCCTCTCTCTCTCTCTCTCTCTCTCTCTCTCTCTCTCTCTCTCTCTCTCTCTCTCTCCCCCTCTCTCTCTAAATATCTTTAAAACTATATCTCGCCCTTCCCTCCCTCCTCCCTTTTTTATCTAAGTGTTTGCTCTTATCTAACTGGTGTGGTTTGTAGTTGGCGTCCGCGAGTGTTTGGGGCGATTTCCATGCGCGTGAGAGGCTCGGCGCTGGTTGCGAAGGGCAGCTGGAGGGAGCGTGGCGGGCGTGCTGTGTCTGCGGGCGAGTGAGGCGACGGCGCGCCTTCTGAGGCTCCGAGGTTTAGCTTGGGTTGTGGCCTTTGCTGTCTCCGTGTCCTCTTTTGGGTTGGATTTGTTTTCTCCTTCTGCCATTTTCTTCTTTGTTTTCTTCGCAGTCCGCTTTGTTCTTTTCCTTTATTTCCCTCTCTATCATCACTGCCATCATTATCCTAGCCCTCCTCCTCCTCCTCCACCTCCTCCCCCCCTAAGCCCCCCTCCCACCTCCCGATACTTAAAGATTATCAGGATCTGTTTATGGTGAGGTGAATATTGGAAAGGACTCGTGATTGTTGTTTATACCCGCCGTGAAGGTTACTCTCAAACTTTTACAATATATTTTTTTCTTTTTTACATGTCATTAGAATAAATTAATTATTTTTGTCACTCCGTCTGTTTAAAATTAATATATCATTGTAGTTAACTTAGCATTTTTTTCATTTTTTTTTCTTTTTTTCTATTTTATTATTCATTTGTTATTTATATATACCTTATGCGTTTGTTTATTCAATGCATCGCATTATGGTAAATATTTATTTTGTTTCGTTATCCCGTTTATTGACTTTATTTATTTATTTGTGTGTTTCTTCTCACTGAATCTACTCCAAGAGAGCTATTATTGTGATTAATGACGTCGTGCACAAAAAGCTATAACGAAACGCTGTCGATTAATCACGGGAACGAGTTGTCGTTAAGGGCCATTAATAGCTTCTTCTTTACGATATTCTCCTTCTTGTTGTTGTTCTTGTTGCTTGTCTGTTTACTATTTTCTTAAGATTTTATTACGATTTTTTTATTGTCCACGAAACATCCATTTTTTATTTTGTATGTATAAGGGAGGGAGAGAGAGAAAGAGAGTGTGTGTATACATAATGATGCAAAGAAAAGTCCTTTCTCATTTCTAGTCCTCCATATATGTAAGTGTCCTTCTTCCTTATAACGGAATACACAAAATACGTATCTCGCACGGACGCGGTTATCCTCGCGGGGATG